>JAKOGI010001223.1:187500-190000 GCA_029747015.1 Carnegiea gigantea
TACACACACACACACACACACACACACACACACACACACACACACATATATAATATATATATATATATATATATATATATATATATATATATAATTTATTTATATATACAAGTATATATATGTGTGTGTATATATATATAAAATATATATTTATATATACATGCATATATGTGTGTGTGTGTGTGTATATATATATATATATGTATGACCGAAGTTCTCAACAAATATTAGCAGCACCTTTTGTGTTAGTTGATATAGTCAATGAGTTTTCAACTCAAGAACTAATAAGTAGCTAATTGTTAGTAATTTAATGGTTTTCAATCATATAATATACTCCTACTCACGACATTTATAAAATTTGGTCAAATGTAATGAACTTTGACTATCTTTTTTTGTATGTTCATAGACTTTTTAAAATATAGAAAATATTTGTAGAATGTCACTCTTAAAGTTTTCAAATTCGGTATATTTGTCTCCTAAATTGATAGGTAAAATAAACCATTGTCATATTTAACCAATTTTTATAAATTTTATGAGATGGTGTTTAGGCTATGTAGGTACACAGAGATTACTTTTTCAACTATGAGGTCTTTAAATGAATAGCAAATGAATGAATAAAATAATAAAATCCCAATATATGAGTTTAATGTTGTTTTTTCTCATACAATCTAGTCAAGATTCTTGAACAAAAGTCTTTTTTTTCATTTGCTACTGTTCAAGAACCATCTAAACCAAGCTTAAGCTGATAGTTAGGGCCTATGAATTGATTTATATTTTAACATGACTCTCTCACGCGAATACCCTTTGGGTGTAAAGCATGGATGTTGCAAAAACCCCTCCATGCCTTGCAGAATAAGTATGGGGACTGCTAAGATTCGAACTCGAGATTTCTTACTTAGAAAGGCTCTGATACCATGTCCAATAATCACATCAACAAAAAGTTTAAGCTGATGGTTAAAGGCCCAAAAATTAGTTTATACTCGAACAACTATAATCTTAATTACTTGGACTTCAACTCTGACAATGCCTTGAGAAAGCATCCTAGGGAAAAGAGATATAGGCGAGAAGTTTGTCAGTGAAAAATGTAAGGAAGTAGAAATTCCAGACTCGAACTACTCCTAGATTTGGCCCTATTTAGTAAATAGCTATTAGTTATTTATATTAGCTATTAATTATTTAAATTAATTGTTTCTAAAAAAATTATTTCATAAACTTAGCTGTTTCTAATAACGTTCTAAGACAAAAACTAACTCTCCAAAAAGATCTTCCCAAAAACTTACAGAATCAAAATTTTCAAATCAACATTTTGGACCCAAAAAGCTCTTCTAAAATTTATCGTATGAAAGATCCAAATTAGATTCTTGACTTAGTCAAATAATTAATCTTAATCCAAAAGCTCTTTTTAATCAACACACTTTTCAAAAATTGTTTGTCAAACATGTCCTCGATTTTTGCTCTTAACTATTTACAAGATTAAGTGAAAGTATCTTAGAGACCCATGTTTAAAAAGGTGTGAGAGTAAGATAAACCACTTATTCATGTGAAGAATCTGTTGTGTAATAATATTGGTGCCCATGGCATACCGAATCCCACTCTTGTAGGACATGTTCTTTTCAATTTACGATAATACTTCTTAGTGTTTATCGCTAAAGCATATTGAAACATATTGAAATATGCTAAAGCATGTCAAAATATGTCAAAACATATTGAATTGTGCTAAATAGGTTCACATTTATAGGGCTTAATTGTAATTAAACCAAAAAATGTATTTATAATGTTGTGTAAATGGATATTTATATATGTTCTGGTACAATACAAGTATATTCAAATATGTTTTGTGTGTCTGTCTGTGTGTGTTTTTATATGTGTCTGTGTGTGTGTGTCTGTGTGTGTGTGTGGGTGGGTAGGTGGGTGGGTGTGTGTGTGGGTGTGTGTATACATGTATGTGTCTATGTCTGTGTGTGTGTATGTGTGTGGCTACTCAGGTGGGATGAGTTTAGGATAAGTAGGATAAGCACATAGATGCACTATTTGTCTCTCCCTCATAATTAATCACCAAACATAGTATTGGCAATCATTGAAACCAAAACTATTGATCAATGAAAACTATTGATCACCAGACATATCTATCATTGATCATGTTTATAATAGCCATTTTTGCCTAAAATATTTGTTAGTAATCAACAAATTTTTCTTTGACTGATCATAACAGTTATATATCTTTAGTGATCATGTCTATCTTCGGTATGTGAGTAGAATGTTTCATTTATGTGGTGATCGTAAAATTATAGCTGGTGATCATTATATAAATGTTTGTTGATCATAAATTACGCACTCAATTTGTATTTAGGTGAGTTTTTTTGGGGGGGGGTAAGTTTAGCTTCATTTTTATCAAAAATCATAATATGAGTTTTTTAACTATATTAATTAGTTACCATAGATCCAATTTTAGTGATCATCAAATTATGTGTAGTGATCAATTGATCTATCTATGACAACC
>JAKOGI010001223.1:192500-282277 GCA_029747015.1 Carnegiea gigantea
AAAAGTTAGGAAAGTATCCCTCTTTGATTGAAGTATATTTTAATCAAATCAAGCAATGATCTTTTATTGATTGAAGAATATTGTGAGAATCCCTGGTACAAAGAACTTCTGTAAATATTTTAAAGAAGGCAAGGAGCTGAATTATATCAATCAAGATTGAGGGAGAGAAGGTGAGAAAATCCAATCAGGAGCTGTCAACTGGAAGTCAAGGCCCTGAAAATCAGCTTCAGGATAATCTGATTCGAATTTCCTTGATGGTATATGTCCTGAAGTGCTTATAAATAGATGACCAAATCAAGGAGAAAAAAAGGCAAGCAGACAGCAAGTGCGAATACCAATATTGAGAGCTTATTTTGAAATATTGTACTAAACATTATACTGTGATCATGAGTCGAGAGTATTTTGAGGAAATTATTAAGGAGTGAACTTAACGAGTTGTTGTGAGGTCTCAACTCCCCCCATACTTTAATCAAGATGTTGATTTAAAGTATTTGGGATCTCTAGAGTGAGGTAGCTCTGAGAGATCATGAGAGTTCATCTTAATAAGAGAAAAGAGTGTTGAATCCTAGAGTTGGATAACTCTAGACGGGGACTTAAGCCTGATTGAGACCCAACCTCGTTAAAATATTCTTGTGCATTATCTCGATTTAATTTCTGTATTTGCTTTCGATTCTTAAATTTAAGTTTTTATAATCACCCTATTCACCCCCTCTAGGGTGATCTGAGTCTTCAATTGGTATCAGAGCCAGTGCTATTATCTTAAGACTTAACCGCCTAATAGCTTCGATCCCATGGCTAGTTATAATCTTGATTCTGATTGTCCACCTATTTTTATAGGTACTAACTATTTATGTTGTCATGAAATAATGGAATTCTATGTTAAACATAAAGATCTTGACTTTTGGGAGATTATCAAGAGAGGACCCATTATCATTGAAAAATCAAAGGATCAGTTTACTAACGATGATTACAAGATGATGTCCAAAAATTCTAAAGCCATTAATATGCTATACTGTGGCCTTTCTATTGAGATTTGTGAATCAATTTTTTATTGTAAAAGTGCAAAGGAGATTTGGGATACTCTTTGTCAATTATGTAGTGCTAATGAAAAAATTTTAGATCTTGATTTTGTTAAACAGGAGGAGACAGTTGAGACCAATAAGTCCGAAGTTTATAATGCTGGGGACGACAATGATTCATATAGAGAACACAGTGAAATGACCAATGTCAATAAAGAAATTCAAGATGTTAAGGATGATGGCTATTCCTATGGAGAATGAATAGATCAGAAGCAAGATCGACAAGGACCAAAGTATGACTCTCAAGAATTACTAGCTCTACAAAATCAGAAAAATGAGGTAAATCCTTTAATTAATTATTTTTCTCAATCCAATCTTGAATCTACTTATTTGAAAACTGCAATTGATAAATATGTGTTAAAATTTCCTAATGGTAGCAATAAATTAAGAAAATATGTCAAGAAAAAGCCAATGCGATTTTTAGTCTCTTTATTCACTCTTGCTCCTAACCATTATGGACCCAACAGAAAAGAGGTACCAATCTTCTGATCAAGAAATTTATTTTTGCAGAAATTGTTAAAGAGTACTGGACAACTAAATGGAACATTCTTCATACATCCTCGTAGAAAAATCAAACAAAGTCAACAGGCCTTTAAAATCTCAAAAAATTCAAAGGGACAAAATTTGGTTGGAGGTATACATACAGAGGCCATACAATTGGTAGGTAATGAACTGCCCAAGGTAAAACTTAGGTAAATTTTATGTCTCAACTTTTTTCCCATCTATATTTCTTGCATGCCTCATATTATGGGGGAGACAAATTATACGTGCATATATTGATTGAGTATCGATTTGATTATTTAGTAGAGTGAGCATGCTGCATCTTATTTTTGAATAGTAGTTTACATGAAATCGCTCATACAAAGGGATGTTAATATGATTATGCCTCTTAATATTAAATCATGATTCAACACCATAAAACTCTTACATGGCACATCATGTTCATTTCATGAGGCTTGCATTAAAAGTTGACTTAGCTTTCTTATTTCACTGTACTTGCCCTCGTTAAATTGAGTGATGCGTCCTATAACTTCTATAACAATGATCAATATGGTTCCCTACTAATTATGTTTGTGAATGTGAGATTTTGCTTAATTTGTATTATCTTGTTTTGTACTATCTCTGTACATAGCTATAGGCTTTAAAGCATTTATCAATGTAAGTAGTTGATTGAATTCTTTAATCCATGTATATGATTAGATGGCTCAGAGTTGATTTTTAATTCTTTTATTGCCATTGATGAGGTTTATCTAATATTGAATTTTGATATGAATAATGATTCTGTGCGCTTAATCAGTATGACTCATACCATTTGAGTTACTTCACATTACTCTTAAAAGTAGAAAAGTTAGAAAATCTATTCATATCTTAGCATCACTCATGATTGCATGTATACATGGATCCACAAGAAATACAAAGCCTATAAATTGTGAGTGTATGATTGACGTTGATAATACTGTGCTTTGAATTCATGAACATAGAACATGATGTTTATTCTCTTAAACAACACATTAAGTGGGAGAATATAATTTGATATAATATAATCTTTTAATATCCCTGTACAAGATATTACATAATCCAATTATTTTTAGGAGAGGTCACAAATGTCATAATTTACATTATCTATGTGATTGTGATCAATGATGCATATTCTTGCCCCCTTACTTAAATTGATATCATATGTTTTGAACACTTTCATCAAGGAAGAGAGAAAGCTTGATCTGTTTAGTACAGTCTATATGCTATGATCATAATGGCTGTGCATGTTTTTGAAATTTTATGATTTTAGCTACGGTTATTATTTAATATTGAATTTGATATGAACTAGATTACGATTTACCCTATAAATGAACCATGATTAATTATTCTTAAAGTGGACAGATGGTATGTTTTTAGAGGGTAGCACTTTTATATGTGGATATATTAACTCATGCTTATTCTGTTGAGTAATTATTTGGAATTGTTGTCATCCTCAATATTGATATTGTATGCTTCAATTACTTTGATAAGGGGAAGAAAGCATATACTCTAATACACTTAGTCACTTGATATGCTAAGTGATATTACTCATACTACGCTCCTGCAATATTCAACGGGGTAGAGATAAATTTGGATTGCGAATGTCCATGCTTCATGTGTCGTCATACCTGAAAGAATTGTATGCATATGAATTTAATTTTTTATATAATTTTACATTGCATAAATTGAGAGGGAATGCTTTCTTACTGTTGATGATGAAATAAAGAGTTTTGTGGATGATTATTTTCCTCACATGAAAGGAAGTCAGGTGCACATAAAGATTTAACCTAGCAATCGAGATGCCTTGAATTTCAAAATCTTAAAAGAAAGTTAGTTTGATTGTTTACATGAGAATGCCAAAATATAAGGTTTATATTCGAATATCCAGAACTTGAAAATGGATCAGAATGTTAAACGTAGTCTTTGGGTTCAAAATGGGTAAAATTTACAAGTACAGAGCATTGGACTAAATTTCTTGGAATTACATTGTTTTGATTATTCTCTCAAAATGGGGAGAGATAAAACATGTTCTTTAGTGTCTATATCTTATCTATGCAAGAGAAGACTCATCCAGTGAGTCTTGATACATGCAATTGAGTTTGATGATTTACTATAACGTAGCTTATTAACATAAAACCCCACATTCATTTTACGAAAGTCATTTGAGGGGGGATATAACTTAATTGCTGTATAATCTATGTTATCATATCTCCAGTATTATTGTTCAAAATAAGAAGCTATACATGATGCTTTTTATTTCTTGTGCCCCTATAACCCCATGCTTATTCTCTTATTAAAATATATTAAAGAGAAGATAATTCCTGCATGAAGTCGTTTATATATCTAGGGATGATCTTGTGACATTTATTTTTAACAGCAGAAATTAAGTGTTCTAAATAGTCAATTGTATTTTAATTATATAATAATTTTTCATCTTAACTCTGTGAGTAATCTTACTTTAGTTAATTTAAGGGGCAGGTATCTTGGTTAATGTGCTATACTATTTATTTGTTATCATCTATATGGGTGTACATTCTCGAAGTTGCTATACCAAGATTCTGACCATTAGTAGGATTTGCTTTCTATTAATTCTAGCTTGAATTATCAGCTATACGCTGACACATTATGCTGGACTGATTATTTTTGAAAGGAGGATCGATAATTTGATTCTTCGTATATTATATATCACTTACATGGTATTAAGTCAAGCTTTGATCATATATGATACAATATCATGGTTCAATCATTTTTAAAAGGGGGACACATGAAGAGTTTTGAATTATGGACATTATAATATATTAGTGTCTCCAATGATAATCCTCACTTATGTTATTTCATAAGAAAGTGAAGTCCCATATGTCATTGATTTTGATGCTGACATATAACCTCATTTTTATATTTGTGAGTACTACATTAAGGGGGAGCCATGCTAAAAATGTACGATAATATTTTACATCCCTTTTTAATGATGACAAAGGGGGAGAAGAATGAGCTTATGGTAAGTGTAAGCACGAATCAAGGTATGTATCTTAATATTGCTTCACACCAATGTTTGATTGTTTGTCATCATCAAAAAAGGGGAGATTGTGACTATTGATTTTGATGATAACAAACAATATAATTAGTGTTATATATGAAATTGTGAAGTGAGTTAATTTTATAATTGTTCTACTTCATACATAATATCTATAGTTGGTCTAATATGCCTTTGTTGATGTTGACTTCTTTAGTACGTGGCTAAAAAGGTTTTGATGTAACACAAAATTAATTAGAAGCTTGGATGTACAAAGAGACATGAATATTGAATTCAAATATGAAGCACTCAGTAAAGGAAAAAACGTGGGAATTGAATAAGGAAAATATATATGTGCATGATCTTAGCCTATCAAATTGATTGATTACTTAAAGGACAATTGACGAATTTATTTAGCTGCCTTACAAAGTCGTGAATAATATATTTGCCATGATTCTTACTTGCCATAAGGGAATTACATGTTGAAGAAAAAGTCATGCCAGTACCCTTCTTTGATTGAAGTATATTTTAATCAAATCAAGCAATGATCTTTTATTGATTAAAGAATATTGTGAGAATGCCTGGTACAAAGAACTTCTGCAAATATTTTAAAGAAGGTAAGGAGCTGAATTATATCAATCAAGATCAAGGGAGAGAAGGCAAGAAAATCCAATCAAGAGTTGTCAATCGGAAGTCAAGGCCCTGAAAATCAACTTCAGGATAATCTGATCAGAATTTCCTTGATGGTGCATGTCCTGAAGCGCTTATAAATAGACGACCAAATCAAGGAGAAAAAAAGGCAAGCAGACAGCAAGTGTGAATATCAATATTGAGAGCTTACTTTGAAACATTATACTGTGATCAAGAGTCGAGAGTATTTTGAGAAAATTATTAAGGAGTGAACTTAACGAGTTGTCGTGAGGTCTTAACTCCCCCCATACTTTAATCAAGACATTGATTTAAAGTATTTGGGATCTCTAGAGTGAGGTAACTCTGAGAGATCGTGAGAGTTCATCTTAATAAGAGAAGTACAGTGTTGAATCCTAGAGTTAAATAACTCTAGGCGGGGACCTAAGCCTGATTGAGGTCCAACCTCGTTAAAATATCCTTGTGCATTGTCTCGATTTAATTTCTGTATTTTCTTTCAATTCTTAGATTTAAGTTTTTGTAATCACCCTATTCATCCCCCTCTAGGGTGATCCGAGTCTTCACTTATCAATAGCTTTTCTTAATTGATATGTATAAAATATGCAAATAATTTATGAAACATATATATTTCTTAAAGTCGCTTTATTATAGCACAAAAATTTCTCATGTTATTAGATGTAATGTATTATATCATTAGTTCAATTTTGAAAATAATGAGAACTATCGAAAATAGACATTCAGGTAGTTGTTAGAACAAAACAAGTGAACATTGCAAATTTAGAATTAGCGTTGGTACATTTTACCATAAATATAAAATAAAGTACAAAACCACAATATATGCTTTGCTTTCAACCTGCCATAGAATTTCAAATATCATCAGTAAGTGTTGCCGGTAATTCATTGATTGTAACACTATGTTTCAGTGTTGAATTGGATTTTTGAAACAATTATGTACATGTGGAAAATTAATTGTAAATTATATCGTTAGCTAATATAATATTTCTTCAAAATAATACACATTTTACAATGATAATAATGTTCATATTTTATATTATAAGTAAAAGTGTGAAACATTTTATTTAGTTACGTAATATAATAATTTTTTCAACATTCAATGGGCTTTACAATTACAATAATAAACCTATTTACGTCAATACCATACTAATAGCAATCTTTGGAAAACCTTAAAATGGCGTACCAGGAGTAATTTGCAAGATTTGATGAAATCTCAGCCTTAAAAATTATTTATCTATTAGATCTAAGCTGTTAATTTTAAACTTAAGATATTTCTTTATAATTATTTAAAAAAATCCCCAATGATTTGGGATACATATGGTAAATGATAGATGATAATCTTATTGTCTAGGGGAGAGAAAAATCTGAACAGTTATATTTATTCATTAAATCTAAACCATAGATTTTACAGTTTTAAAAAAACTACCTTATTCAAGTAAAATGCCACCTTTATTTATTTTTTTAAAAAAATCTCTTATAATTCTCATTATATGTGATAAAGGATACGTGTTAATCCTATTATCGAAAAAGACTAAGTAGTTAAAAAAATGTGATAATATTTGGAAAATCCTAAAATGTTGTGATGAGAGTGATTTACGGGATTTGGTGTACTCTTGGTCGTAAAAAAAATCTATTCACTAGATCTAAGGCGACAATTTTAAAGTTAAGATATCTCTTTATTGGGAATAATTTCTGCAATTTGGTATAATATCAGCCATAAAAATTATTTATTCATTAGATCTAAGCCGCCGATTTTAAAGTTAGGATATCCGTTTATTTTTATTTTAAAATATCTCCAATGATTTCAAATATCCATGATTAAAAAACTCAAGTAGTTAAACAAAAAACGTGATAACTTTAAAAAACTCTAACTTCCTACAATGGGAGTGACTTATGAAATTTAATGTAATCTTAGCCATAAAATTATTTACTTATTAGATGCAAGCTGTCAATTTTAAAATTAAAATATCTCTTTATTTGAAGTGATTTACAGCATTTGGTATGATCTCAACCATAAAAATTATTTATTAATTCCATCTAAGTAGTCAATGTTAAAGTTACAATATCCTTTTGTTTTTATTCAAAAAAATTGCCCATAATTTTAGATATACATGATAAAAGATAGATGATAATTCTATTATCTAGGGGAAAATCTAGGTAATTTTATTTATTGATTAAATCTAAATTGTAGATTTTAAAATTAAAAAACCCACTTTATCCAAGTTCTATTATCTAAAAAACCCTAAAATACTACAAGGGGAGTAACTTGCAAGATTTTGGTATAATCTCAATCATAAAAATTATTCATTTATTAAATTTAAGGTGTCAATCCTATATCTTAAAAGAAATACTCCTTCTGTAGATAAAACATCTCTTTTTTGTTGGTTTTTTTTTTTAAAGGTACCCGTAATTTTAGTTAAATATGTGATAAAGGATAGATTATAATCTTATTATGTCAAAGGTAGTCACCTATTAAATCTGAGTGATCAATTCTATATCTTGAAAAAATATTCCTTTGCTAAATAAAATATCTCTTTATTATTATTATTATTATTTTAAAAAACATGTGATAGAGGATAGACGAGAATCATATTTTCTGGGGGGAGCAAACCCAATACTATCATTTCATTTTTTTTTTTTTATTTGATTTTAGATATTTAGTTAAATATTAATTATTTTCCCCTGATAACTAATTGGTCGTTTCTTTTTTTTATTCATTTCGGATTTGGAAAAAAAATCTCAATATCAGTTGAACTAGACAATTTATATGAGATTTTGGGTTTTTCTATTTCTAATAGGATTATGCTTTCAATCATAAAAATTAGTCATCTATTAAATCTAAGCTTCGATTCTGTATCTTTAACAAGAACATATCTTATCCAAACAAAGCATCTCTTTATTATTATTCTTTAAAAAAAAGTGATAATTAAAGTTATATATGTTATAAAGGATAAATGATAATCCTATTATTTGAGGGATAGTTATATGTTAAGTCTAAGTCATCAATTCTACATCTTAAAAAAATTGCCTTCTCCAAATAAAAAATCTCTTTATTATTATTCAAAAAAACACCCATTATTTCAGTTATTTATGTGAAAAAGGATAAATGATTATACAGATAAACCATTAGTATTTATTATTGAGCCTCATGTCACCGTGAAATAGAAGTGTCTAGACCTGTCAGTTCGGACGGGCGAGTTAAACACGAGTCAGCTGTATTCGGGTAAAATAAGGGTCGGGTGTATTTTGGGTTCGGGTAAAATACAGGCGGGTGAATTTTCGGTTTTACGAGTTTTAAGTCGACCCAATGGGCTTAGATCGCCTTTTCTATGAGTTATTTTTCTTATGTCAAAATCAAAAATTCTGCATGTTTGTTATTCAAAATTGTTAGTATTCAATGAAACAGTATAGTAATTGTAATTTCTCAAAAGAATATTAAAAATATTCAAACTTTTCATTATGATATACGATTATATGAACGTCATGTATAGACGGCCAAAGAGTCAAACCCCCTATGGGCTAGATAGATCGAAATGTACATTGAAAGGTGAATAGCGGGTCGGCTCACTTATGGGCAAGCCATTTAGAGCATGTTAATGGATTGGAGCAGTTTCACCCGCTAATAACTCAAATGATAATTCAATATATTTATTAACTAGCCCACCAATATTGAATCAGGTAAAACTCTATTAATGGACTGACCCTAATATGAACACGACTGCCTTTTTTCTGCCATTAGTATTATAGTTCAAGACTAGTTAGAATGGAAACCAAGTAAAATGGAATTTAATAAGTACAAAACATTATCTTTTAGTTATAATATCAAAATTTTAGATTATTGCAAAGTAATAAATTTAAAAAATGATTAGACACATTTGTTTAACTAAATATATAATAGTATGACTTGTACAATTAATGTTTATCAACTTTTAAAGTGATTTTTCTAAAGATTAGATAGTTGTTTCACACAGTTTCATACCTATTTTTGACCATTTTTCATTTATAAGTTCTATACAATGTTATTTTAATGGAATAAAGAGGAAACGAAATGGTATTATTGTTTAATTAGTAAAGGGATGCAATAGTTATATAATATAAATATATATATATATATATATATATATATATATATATATATATATATGTTAGTCCGAACGCTGTGGTCGTGACACGTGTCTTGTTAAGATTTATTAAGATTTTATTTAAAAATAAAAATTTAAACAATGTATGATTTAAAATGATCATGATGAATAGTATCTTTTTAACTACTTCCATGAAGAAAAAAGGAAATAAATTACATATAAGTTAACATTATTATTTCTAAAGGTTAAAAATAATATTTCTAAAAATAACTAAACATTATTGTAATGATGGATAAATTAGAGGAAAATAAAGAAAACAAGTATATGATGTTCGGGGTCAAGCGGGCGGGTTTGGCCAGCTTTGACCCACTAATTTGCGGGTTTTTGGGTTCGGTTTATGTTGAGTTCTGGTCGAGAAAATTATGTTCAAAACTCAAAATTTTCGGACAAGTTCAGGTCGGGCTTTCAGGCCGGATCAATTTTTGCCAAGTCTAAACGTATCTATCACTCTTAGTACGTTGGTCAATTAGGAGGAAGCGGTTTTTCACTTGAAGAATACCCAATCCAAGTACACTAACTAAACACAATACGCACATGTAAACTTTGTTTATATCATTCTTCGTAATAATATGATTACTAAAAAAATTTATTTTCTACACAGATATAAGAAGAGGAAGAGGAGTCTTCACCATCCTATTCCACTTATTAACTTATCATCATGTCGTTTACCATGATCTTTATCTTCGTATAGATTACTATCATATATTTTCTACATTATTGATCTCAATTGTAATGTACAAAGTTGACAACTTTTTATTTTTTTCGGTAGCTATTTGTTGTTTTATCTTTTCTAAATTATAGTTTCAATTATGTATGCAGTCGTATTTTTTTATTTTTTCAATAATACATATTTTCTAAAGGTCTATATCATCATGCACTGTGCATAGCACGAGTCTACATTAGTTAATAATAAAATAGTGCTTTTTTTGCAATTAAAAAAGGTCTAATTATTGATAACCAATTAGATAAATTAGACCTAATCACAATCTAATCAATTAAGTACTTTTAAAAAGTGTTAAATTGTGTTGAGTTGTACTTAATTATACATAGTTATATTAAGATGTGCTAAAATATACTGAATGCTTATAACAAATATTTATCATAAATTAAAAACAAAAATATGCTTCACTCTCTCTCCCCTTCCCTCCGTTCCCCAACACAAAACCATCAACAGATGTGAGCAAATCAACAATCGGTGTACCAGTTTATCGTTCCCTCCCTCATAGCCCTCTTCTATCCTATGGATTCTGTAAAATATTATGTTTGGAGAGAATTAATCTTTCTCAGCCCTCTCCTATACTCGTGTATCATATTTATATTATTACAAAGTTACAGTCCATATAAAACACAATTAGGAAAAGATGTGTTAGAATCCTATACGAAGGCAATTACAAAGGAATTAGGAAAGTCCTAATATTTCTAGTATCCTACTACTCCCCCTCAAGTGGGAGTATGGAGATTTGACACACCCAACTTGCTTAGTAGGTATTGGAACTGTCATTGGCAGAGTGCGTTAGTGAAAATATCGTCAAGTTGCTCCTTTGTATGGGTATAGTGAGTAGCGATGACACCTGAGAGAAGCCGCTCTCAAATAAAACGACAATCAACCTCAATATGTTGAGTACGTTCATGAAATATTGGATTAGCAGCAATATGAAGGCCTACCTGATTATCACAGAACATGGTTGCAGTTGGAAGCACCTCAAGAAAACTCAATAAATTTCGCAACCAAACGATTTCACTTGTGGCATCTGCCATAGCTCGATATTCAGCTTCGACGGAGGAGCGAGAAACTATGGCTTGTTTCTTGGTCTTCCAGGAGACAGAAGCTTTTCCCAACTGGACTAAATAACCTATAACAGATCAACGAGACATAGGACATCCACCCCAATCAGAATCACAAAAAATGGTGAGATTCAGTAGATTGTTAGTAGGAAGAAGAATGCCTTGACCAGGATAAGACTTGAGATATCGCAATATTCGCACGGCGGCTTCCAAATGACATTGTCGTGGCTCTTGTAGGAACTGGCTCAGAATGTAAACTGAGTATGTAATATCTAGTCGAGTGATGGTAAGATATAGCAATCGACCGATAAGTCGTCTATATTGGGAAGGATCAAGAATGGGATCCCCTGAATCTGCTAAAAGATGATGGTATTGTTCCATAGGAAAAGAAGCAGGCTTTTATCCAAGCATCCCAGTTTCAGTTAAAATATCCAGGTGTATTTTTGTTGACACAGAAAGAGTCCTTTCGGGGAACAGGCGCCCTCAATGCCAAGAAAGTATTTAAGAGGTCCAAGGTCCTTCAGTCTAAAGCATTTATGTAGGTATGCCTTGAATGCATTAGAATGGTTGGAATGACTACTGGTAAGGACCAGATCGTTGACATAAATAAGGAGAGCAAGAAAACGTCGCCTTTCTGGTAAATAAACAAGCAGTGATCAAGCGGTGTCTGTTTAAAGCCATATTCCCGAAGAGCCGTAGCAAGTTTGAAAAACCATTGGCACGGACCTTGATGAAGTCCATATAAGGACTTTTTTAACTTGCATACCATGTGAGGTTTGGGAAATGCAAATCCGGGGGCGGCTTCATATATATATCTTTAGCGAGATCTTCATGCAAGAAAGCATTATAAACGTCCATTTGATGTAGCTCCCATCCTATAGAAACAACAACAGTTAATAAGCATCGTATTGTATCCATCTTTGGTATGGGAGCAAATGTCTCAGTGTAATCATCTCCTTCAATTTGGGTATTGCTCAATACAACTAAATGAGCTTTAAAGCATTCCACTGTCCCGTCTGCATTGTATTATACCTTGTAGACCCATTTGCATCCAAGGGCTCGCTTTCTCGGAGGCAAAACAACGTAGTCCCAGGTCTGGTTTTCTTCCAGGGCCAAGATCTCCTTCCTCATGGCTTCTTTCCAGCATTCATCTTTGATAGCTTGAGAAAAATACTTGGGCTCATTGTGATTAGTAATAGCAATTAATAAAGCATGATGAGAGGATGAGAATTTATCATAACCAAGAACATGAGATAAAGGGTGAGACGTACTTGAAGAAGCATGATCGAGGGGTGAAGAGCTGGGGTCTATAACATTGTGGCACACATAATCGCACAAATGGGCAGGAGGTTGTCGGTTTCGCTGGGGCTATGTATGGGCCGTTGCTTATTGTTGCAGATCACTCAGGAACAGCTCTCCCTTGCTGGCAGCTTGTACAGTCCCAGAATGAGGCCCTAAATGCTGAGAACCCGGTTGCCCAGGTACTGGGCTTCTTGCAGAATCGGGCCTCGGTCCAGCATCTGGACGTACAGGAGCGACCGTGATGGACCGTGCAGGCTCTTCATCAGATGGGCTCGTAGGCCTAATTGTGGAGTCAGAATCATGGGCCGTGAATTCAGCTCTGGCCTCCATGGACTTATCTAAGCCAATGGGCTCCTAGAAGTACTTAGGAAGGATTGTGGGACTTTGAATCTATTCATAAACATAAGGAATTTGGTTCTCATAAAAGACAACATCCCGAGATATAATAATTTTCTCTTTCTTTGCATCATACAATTTTCACCCTTTTTGATTATATGGTTAGCCTAAGAAAATGCACTTGATAGATCGTGCATCAAATTTATCCCTTCCTCGGTTATGATTGTGTGCGTAACACATGCACCCAAACACCTTAAGATGATCATAAATCGATTTGGCCCCAAAGAGAACTTCATAGGGCATCTTAAACTCTAGCAACTTAGTAGGAGTGCGATTAATAAGGTAGGCTGCAGTAAGGAAGCACTCAACCCAGAATTGTATAGGTAAGTTAGCTTGAAATCTCAATGCCCGAGCTACGTTTAACACATGTCGATTTTTCTGCTCAACTCTCCCATTTTATTGAGGCGTATCAACACAAGAAGTTCATGAATTATACCCTGCTTAAGAAAATAATTTTGCAAGGACCCATTTGTAAACTCAGTTCCATTATTACTACGAACCCTCTGTATGGTCAACCCAAATTGATTTTGCACCATAGAGCAAAAATGCACTAGTCGTCCATAAGTTTCGGATTTATCTTTTAGAAGGAACATCCAAACAGCCGACTATGATAATCTAATATGCAAAGAAAATAATGACAACCACTTAAAGAGGGAGTATGATATCTCCTCCAACAATCACTATGTCTTAAGCAAAAGGGACTTTTAGGCCGAGAAAAGCTAATAGGAAACGAACTCCTAGTTTGTTTGGCTTTATGACAAATGTCGTAACATTCGTAAAACTTTGTATTTAATGGAAACCATATGTGGCTGGTAACGAAGATAACCTACCGAACGACAGATGCCCAAGTCATTGATGTCAAAGGACTGATTCCTTATTGTGAACCACAGCGAATACCATACCTCCTACCTTAGTCTTTAAATAGAAGACCTCGTTTCTCAATTCACATGCTCCAATCAGCTTCTTCAAGGTGAGGTCCTATATAAGATAAAAATCAGCCCCATAAGCAACAACACAATTCCCATCTCTAGTTAGCTGAGGAATTGAAATAACACTATAGGCAAAGATTGGTGTATATAGGACGTCTTTTAGTATCAGTCCGAGAGCAGCACAAACCATCCCTACCTCTTCTACCTGGACACTTTATCCTTCTGGAAGCGTAATGTATAATGGCGCTGCCAGTTTGTATTTATTACACAATGCGTTCTTGTTGGATGTCATGTGATGTGAGGCCCCATCATCAAGGACCCATGGTAGAGATATAGAAATAAATGCCTTACCACTCATTTTGTCTTGGCTTTCTCTCTCCTTAAAGAGAGAGTAGAGGATTTCTACCTGCTCCTGTGTGAACCCTCCATACTTGTTTTGCGCGCTGCTTTGATGCTCACTGGAGTCGAAAAGGCTCGACACCTCCCCCTATTTGCTGGCATAGTTCGCAACTCCTCCTCACGGCTGGTGTGGGCCGGCCTTTGCTCTTAGTCCATCCATCCCTTCACGCCAAGGCTCCGCAGATCCACCGCGACTGGAGCCTCTGTTCGGTGCTAAGGTAAGTCGATTTCCTTTCCTTCCTTGCTAATTCTACGGGTAACCATTTAATTCGTAGCATTGGCTCTTCTCATGCCCTAATTTCATACAATAGGTACACTTTGGCCTCCCCCCGGTCTCGTTCTAGTTGATGTAGACACCTTGAAGGCTGCCGCCTCAGTAACAGTTCGATTCTCCATTCCTTTGGTCATATGTTGCTGTCTTTCTTCTCGCAAGGCCATTGAGTAGACTTTGTTGAGGTTTGGAAGAGATTCGATGCTTAGAATGTTCGACCTTACGACACCGAATTGGGAAGAATCCAACCCCATAAGAAATTGATGGACACGTTCTGCCTCTTGGTATTTGTACAAATTGTACTCCTTGGTACAATTGCAGTTTGGCATCATCAAGTGGGCACTTAGTTCATCCCACAAGGTCTTTACCTTGGTGAAATAATTAGTCACGCTCAACGTCCCTTGAGCGGTAAGAATGATTTCTCTTCGCAATTGGTGAATTCGAATTTCATTACCTTGTGAGTATCTTTCCTTTAGATCCTTCCATATTTCACTGGCTGTCTCAGCGTAGGCAATGGATCCATGTAGATTTTTATCTATAAAATTGTATAGCTAGGCAATTTAACCATGGCATTGGTCTTCTCCCAAACATCAAACTCTGAGGACTCACCTTCTGGTCTTGTCAACGTTCCGTCAACAAAGCTCAATTCGTTTTTAGATCTCAAGCCGTTTGCAACGAGCCTGGACCAATTGGCGTAATTTTCACACCATTGAGGCTTATTGGACATATTATATTTCCCGGATTGTCCGAGCTACACAGATAATTTGGTGACCTAGGATCGCTAGAATCCAGGTTTGGTTTTGCTCCTTTCTTTGTTTTATCATCGCCCATGGCTGATTCAGAGAGGAAGAATTTTAATTGTGTGTATGTGTGTGTGGCTCTGATATCATGTAAAATATTATGTTTGGAGAGAATTAATTTTTCTCAGCCCTCTCCCATAGCCATTTATCATATTTATATTATTACAAAGTTACAGTCCATATAAAACACTATTAGGGAAAGATATGATAGAATCCTATACAAAGGTAATTACAAAGGAATTAGGAAAGTCCTAATATTTCTAGTATCCTAATAGATTCTCGAGAACATGATTATAAACTCGTAATAAAGAAAATCATAGACTCCATAGTTCAATCTCGCCAAGTATATGTTTGCCAAATTGTATAAGTTTACCATATGAACTCAGAACATTCACCAAAGAAATTTGAAAATTACACCCAAAAAACCCTTTCTTAATTGCAAAAGTCAATATATGTATCCGTCGTCGCTTCTTAACTCATCTCTTGGATCGCTTTCAAATGGTTCCCACCATAATGCCTCCCCACGCGCATATACACACTATCTCTCTAATAGGTGAGCGGCTGTGTGCGATAGATGGGTAATTTCAAGATAGGATGCATTTCGAGGTTTAGTTGGCATTGTAGAAGTAGTGTTGGCCAGTTGTTTAGCACTACTACTTGCCATCCCTGCATCCAGGTTTGATCCGGAGGACACAAATTTAGATTTGTTCATGAATTTATGTGGGAGGTTTGTTTGGGCTCCTACCTGGACTTTAACGTCCTTTTCCTTGCCTATTGCAACCCATTAGGTACCCTAAGATAGGAGCCTAATAGGTTGAGTCCGCTTACCCTAAAAATGTTTAGCTGGCATTACTATTAGACCAAGTAACATCCATTTTTCTCATATTAAATATTTTATTTTTTATTTACAATTTTATGCATTTATAGTTATTTTTGTTCTCTTCTTCCGATCCGATCCCCTGAGAAGCGATAGTTTCTTTTTTTAATTTCAAACATATATCATGTATTATTTTGTCTATTGGCCTCATCAATTTATTATCAATTTGCAGCACCTTCCATGTAATGTAAATTTATTGACAACGTATTAAAGCATACATTACGCAGCCTTAGAAACGAAGAGAAACAACACAACGAAAAATTTTATTCTCACTAATTTATTTTTAACTTTGTAGAAAAATGCTCTAATTAAAATAGCTCGAGGTTTCGTAATGGATACTGCTATCATGAAAATGATATGATAATCTAAATTATGTATATTTTTTATTCTTAATTTTTTATTGTCTTTACTTTATCATGGCCTCAGTTATAAGAATATTTATTCCATTAACAATTATTGAGGAAAATTATCAATTGACTCTAACATTTTTTGGGTTATAATGTTAAAGATATTTGGTCGAGATCTTGTTTCAGTTTAATATATAAGTAAACAATAATCTATTCATCGACCACTCAATAATAAAATTTAGGTCATGATATTTTGCTTTCTGTAAGATGCTTTTTAGGTGCCTTACATCTTAACCTAAACCGTACAAAGGAGCATCTTGTTTTAACTCAAATAAGTATATTATATGGTTTAAAATATTCAAATGTTCAATAGTTAACATTAGCTAACAATGGTAAACCTTTAATACTTGTTGACTATGCCAATGAGTACAAGTGATAGTATAATCGGATTACTCTATTAGTGAAGGTGTATGATATACATAATTTTATATTTGCAAAAAATGATGGTTAAAAATGTGATTTACACCGTTTATAGGTGGTAATGCCCTTCTACTATTCAATTATAATTTTTTTCAATTTAATATATGATGATATAATTCTTAAATCAAAACAATACACTTATGAAGAATTTTATAACAAGGTTTGTATCATCGTATATAAAACATAGAACATTAGATGCAAAAAATATGAACTTTGGGGTTGAGAGTAAAAGATAATATGAACCTTTGGTGGCCATCAGCAGTACTAACTTTGACCTTATTTACTTTTAATATACCACCATTGAGTTACACAGTGGTTGATTCGGCAAAGCAAGGCATGGATATGTTTTTCACATATGCCGATCGGAAATTAAAGAGATTTGATTGATTTTTAAAATTTATGTGTACCTAAAAATGAAAATGTAAAAGTAAAATTCTATAAATCCACCGTCTACACCATACTTCGTCAAGTAAATAACTATATGACTCTGTAGTAATAATATGATAAAATTAAATAGGGTGTAAAATAATACCATTGGTGATCTGCAAAAAAGTTCATATTATTTTTTATCACTACCTCCAAACTTCATATTATTTATGTTCAATAATTCTAAAATATATTGTACTCTTAAGAAATAGAATTGGGAGGCGAAACATAAAATCATGTCGTGTATACACCCTTCACGTATCTTATACTCCAGACATTTGTCGTTTATCAATTGACTTCGCATAGTACAGGAGGGTTATATGCTATGCCAGTAAGATTCCAAAAGTAGCTGTTGGGTTTTATGGTCCAAAATCTCGAGTATCGGCACGGGGAGCCCATGCTGCACAGACACGGGCGTGCCAAGACGAAGAGTCGAAGTCGGAGCAAACAGCAAAGTGGCACGGGAGTGCCATGCCACGTGGCACGGGAGTGCCCCTGCCAATTTTTGCCGCCTTGTTTTGGCGGCTAGGGTTTGGCGTTGAGGGTGTTTTCTCTGCGGCGGCTAGGGTTTTTCCAAGGGGGGGAAACCCTACTTTTCAGGCCCTATAAAAGGAGGGTCAGGCCTAGGTTTTCAACTACTCCAGTACTCATAAACACATTGAGAAGTAAAAGTAGTTTGGGAGAGATTACAATAGAGAGAGATTGTAAGTCTGCTCTTAGATTGAATCACTGAGGTGATTGTGATCGTGGTGTACTTTCCTGCTCATAGTGGATTGTTTTGGTGCTGTCACCGTCCATGGTTTTTCCCACATTGGTTTTCCACGTTAAGTTCCTGTGTTCTTGTTCTCTTCCTATTATTCTGTTGTTTTGTTGATTGAATTTCTGATTTTCTATTGCATCCTATCGCTTCCGCTATACTGTTACTCTGATATTAATCCTAACAAGTGGTATCAGAGCTTTGGTTATAGGATGTCTTATATCATGAGGGTAGATATTCAGAAATTCGATGGGGAGATTAGTTTTAATCTCTGGAAGGTGCAGATGAGAGCGGTTCTCATCCAGCACGGGTTGTGGAAGGTCCTGAAGGGACCTCATGTCAACCCCGAAAAGACAACAGATGAGCAATGGGCTGAAGAACAGAAGAAGCGGCGTGGGTCGCTGACGGAGGACGAATGGGAGGAACTGGAGCTGAAAGCAGTTTTAGCCATACAGTTGTGCTTGGCACCACATGTCCTGCGAGAGGTGCTTGATAAGACAACTGCGGTGGATCTTTGGGCTCGGCTGGGGGAACTCTACATGACGAAGAGTCTCGCCAACAAGATCCGTTTGAAGGAAAGGTTGTATACCTTTCGTATGGCTGAAGGTACCCCTGTCCAAAAGCATTTGACTGAGTTTAACTCTATTCTTGTTGACTTGGAGAGTCTAGATGTGAAAATTGAGGATGAAGATAAGGCTATTTTATTTGTTGTGTCGTTACCCCCTTCTTATAAACACTTTAAGGAGATTATGCTATATAGTAATTCTAATACTATATCGTTTGAAAATGTTAAGTCAAACCTATTGTCTAAGGAGAAGTTTGATCTTGACATTCATGCTAATTCTGCTGAGGGATTAGCAGTAACGGGTATAACAACTGAAAAGGGGAACGGTAATAGGAGTAAGAACCGTTCTAAGTCTAAAAATCCTCATGCTGGTAAGACCTGCAATTACTGCGGTAAATTGGGTCATATTATTGCTAATTGCTGGAAACTGCAAAAGAAGAAGGAGAAAGAGGAAGATAATTCTCAGGAGCCTGCTGAAGCTTCGTTTGCTGAATCTGATTCTGATGGTGACGTTCTGTTTGCTACCTCTACTGAAGGGGGGAGCGATTCTGATTGGATTCTTGATTCTGGGTGTACCTATCATATGCGTCCTCACAAGGATTGATTTTTAACATATGATCCAGTTGACTCAACTGTTGTTCACATGGGCAATAATGCCCAATGTAATGTAACTGGAATCGGTACTGTTAAAATCAAGACCCATGATGGCGTTGTCAGGACTTTATCGAATGTTCGTCACGTTTCTGACTTGAAGCATAACCTCATCTCGTTGGGCACCCTTGAATCCAAAGGGTGCAAATATTCAGCTGAAGGTGGAGTTCTGAAGGTCTCAAAGGGCAGTAGGATTCTGCTGAAGAGTTTGAGGCAAGGAGGCCTCTATGTCTTGCAGGCATCTACTGTCGCAGGTTATATGAAGGAAAGTTCATATAAGTCATCTCCCAGAGCTAAGTTTAAGCATTGCTTGGACTTAGTTGGTATTCGCAGTATTTGAGGGCCCTGCGGGGCATAGCCCCATAGGGTGCATCACCCTTTGGGGTGAGACGACGGCGACGGAACGTTGAAGATTGGAGATTGGAGATTTTGGTCCAAGGTGGAGATTGTTGGGTTTTATGGTCCAAAATCTCGAGTATCGGCACGGGGAGCCCATGCTGCACAGACACGGGCGTGCCAAGACGAAGAGTCAAAGTCGGAGCAAACAGCAAAGTGGCACGGGGGTGCCGTGCCACGTGGCACGGTCGTGCCCCGACCAATTTTTGCCGCCTTGTTTTGGCGGCTAGGGTTTGGTGTTGAGGGTGTTTTCTCTGGGGCGGCTAGGGTTTTTCCAAGGGGGGGAAACCCTACTTTTCAGGCCCTATAAAAGGAAGGTCAGGCCTAGGTTTTCAAATACTCCAGTACTCATAAACACATTGAGAGGTAAAAGTAGTTTGGGAGAGATTACAATAGAGAGAGATTGTAAGTCTGCTCTTAGATCGAATCACTGAGGTGATTGTGATCGTGGTGTACTTTCCTGCTCATAGTGGATTGTTTGGTGCTGTCGCCGTCCGTGGTTTTTCCCACATTGGGTTTTCCACGTTAAATTCCTGTGTTCTTGTTTTCTTCCTATTATTCTGTTGTTTTGTTGATTGAATTTCTGATTTTCTATTGCATCCTATCACTTCCGCTATACCGTTAGTCTGATAATAAACCTAACAATAGCTGATGGAGTGGAGACAATAACCTATATATATACGCTAACTGCGATGCACTGACATTAGACCACAGTAGAGCAAAAAGCCAAATAACATCTGACAGCGATCGTGGAAATTATTGACTAGAGCAACGCCACCGAACATAAAAGCCCCGACCGTTCAATGTCTGGTACGAATAATCATTCACCTGAGCAATCCTGTGTGTAGAAATTTTGCCAAAAAATTACTCTTTCACAAAGAGATCTTTTGGGAAAGCAAAGTTGGATTGGAAATTTTCTTTTCTTTTTTTTTTAAAAAAAACAATTACATTTATAATAATATATGACTATCAACTATGAGATCGAAATACACCACCTTTTAACCCTTGTGAATGAAGTATAGCATATTGGACTAATCCAATATCTTTCTTTTTCTTTTGTTCAAATAAAGAGTAAGTGGTGTCCCCAAACATCTGAATTCAAGAACAAATTCACTACGTAGGGGGCGTCGGGGCAAATTAAGAGAGGGCAAAGCTATAACCTAGTCACGGGCTAATGGAGGTATATCAAAAATTACTAATGTATATTGTTGGGTTTCGTGGCCCAAAATCCAAGTACCAGCACGGTGGGATCGTGCTACACAAGACACGAACGTGTCAAGTTGAAGAACGTCCAGTCGAAGAGGACAGAAAAATGGCACGGGGGTGCCGTGCCATGTGGCACGGGGTGACCGTGCCACGTGGCACGGTCGTGTCCCGTGTTTTTACGCCGCCTCTCTCGGAAGACGGTTAGAGTTTTGTTCAAGGGGGGATTCCACCTGGCGGCTAGGGTTGCATGCTAAGGGGAGAAAACCCTATTTTTTAGACCCTATATAAAGAGGGTCAAGCCTAGGATCTGAGATATCTTTAGTACTCATACATACATTGAGAGGTAAAAGTACTTTGTGAGAGATTACAATAGAGAGGTTGTAATTCTGCTCTTAGATCAAATCACTGTGGTGATTGTGATCGTGTTGTATTCTTCCTGTTCATAGTGAATCGTTCTGGTGCTGTCACCGTCCGTGGTTTTTCCCGCATTGGGTTTTCTACGTTAAATCTCTTGTCTTCTTACTTCTGTTTTCTGTTATTCACTTGAATTCTGAATTTCTAGTTCATCCTATTACTTCCGCTATTATTGTTACTTTGATATTAATCCTAACAAGTGGTATCAGAGCTTTGGTTATAGGATGTCTTCTATCATGAAGGTAGATATTCAGAAATTCGATGGGGAGATTAGTTTTAATCTCTGGAAGGTGCAGATGAGAGCAGTTCTCATTCAGCACGGGTTGTGGAAGGTTCTGAAGGGACCTCACGTACAACCTGAGAAGATGACAGAAGAACAGTGGGCTGAAGATGTAAAGAAGAGACGTGGGTCGTTGACGGAGGACGAATGGGAGGAACTGGAGCTGAAAGCGTTTTCAGCCATACAGTTGTGCTTGGCACCACATGTTCTGCGAGAGGTGCTAGATAAGACAACTGCGGTGGATCTTTGGGCTCGGCTGGAGGAACTCTACATGACGAAGAGTCTCGCCAACAAGATCCGTTTGAAGGAAAGGCTGTACACCTTTCGTGTGGCTGAAGGTACTCCTGTCCAAAAACACTTGAATGAATTTAATTCTATTCTAGTAGATTTGGAGAGTTTGGATGTTAAAATTGAGGATGAGGATAAGGTCATTCTGCTTGTTGTGTCTCTACCCCCTTCCTACAAACACTTTAAGGAAATCATGTTATATAGTAATTCGGATACTATATCGTTTGAGGATGTGAAGTCTAACCTGCTATCTAAAGAAAAGTTTGACCAAGACATCCATGCTGATCAGTCTGAGGGATTAGTTGTCAGGGATAGAACCACTGAGAAAGGGGGGAACGATAATAAGAAAAAGAACCGTTCTAAATCAAGGAATCCTCACTCTAACAAAACCTGCCACTACTGCAACAAATTGGGTCATATTAAGGCTAACTGCTGGAAATTAAAGAAAAAGAATGGGAAGGAGGATAAGGAGAAAACTGCTACAACTGATTGTGTAGTAGAGTCGGAGTCTGATGGTGATGTGTTACTTGCTACTTCTTTGGCTACCACCTCCGAAAGGGGAGTGGATGTTGATTGGGTTTTAGATTCTGGTTGTACGTTTCACATGTGTCCTCATAAGGACTGGTTTGTCACCTATGAGGCAGTTGACACTGGGGTGGTACTTATGAGTAATAATGTTAAATGCAAAGTTGTAGGGATAGGTACTGTTCAGATAAAAACTCATGATGGGATAATTAGAACATTGTCTAAAGTGCGACACATACCTGACATGACTCATTGTTTAATATCCTTGGGTAATCTTGAGACTAATGGTTGCAGGATTTCGATGGAAAATGGTGTCCTAAAGGTAACTAAGGGAGCCATGGTGATAATGAAGGGATTGAGGCAAGGCAATCTCTACATTCTACAAGGAACTACAGTTACAAGTGTAGCTGCAGTTGGTACAATAGATGATACAAAGTTATGGCACATGAGGTTGGGCCATATGAGTGAGAAAGGGATGACCATTCTGGGTAAGAAAGGTTGTCTTGGTAACGCCAGTACGGGTAAGCTCGATTTTTGTGATCACTGCGTCTTTGGGAAATAAAAGAGGGTAAGTTTCTCGAAGCAACACACCGTACTCAGGGGATCCTTGACTACATTCATTCTGATTTGTGGGGTCCTTCAAAGGTTCCTTCTTGTGGAGGTAAGCGTTACATGTTAACTTTTGTTGACGATTTCTCATGCAAGATTTGGGTTTACTTCTTGAGACAGAAAAATGAGACATTCTCCATGTTCAAGAAGTTCAAGGCTCTGGTTGAAAACCAGAATGGGAGAAAGATCAAGAAACTTGGGACTAACAATGGTCTTGAGTTCGTTGAGTCAGAGTTTGAAGAGTTTTGCACGAAAAATGGCATAGCTAGGCACAAGACATTGGTTGGCAAACCACAGCAAAATAGGGTTGCAGAACGAATCAACAGGACTCTACTGGAGAAAGCTAGAAGTATGCTTTCACATGCCGGGCTTTGGGATCGCAAGGCCTTTTGGGCAAAGGCTATTTCTACAGCCTGCTACCTGGTAAATCGTTCACCACACACCTCCATTAACTTCAAAATCCCAGAAGAAGTATGGTCAGGTAATCCTGTTGATTATTCTAATTTAAGAATATTTGGATGTCCTGTGTTTGCCCATGTGAATAATGGGAAATTAGCCCCCAGGGTTGTCAAATGCATGTTACTTGGATATGCATCTGAGTCTAAGGGATACCGCATGTGGTGTCCTGAGTCAAAGAAAGTAATTCAAAGCAGGGATGTTACTTTCAATGAGACTGCTATGTTATCTTCTGGGAAGAATACTGTTGTTCTTTCTACTGATGCAGGTAATCAGGAAGATGCCAATGTGGAGGTAGAGATGGAGACCGTAACAGCTCAAGGTAGAGCTACTAATCAACCCAATAGGGAGGCCCAGGTTACTGAACCTGGAACCATCAGTCCCAATCAACCTCAGGAGGAGGTTGCCCATTCTATAACTCGTGATCGTCCTCGAAGGGAGATCAGAAGACCTGCCCTTTACAACGATGATGAGGGGCTGATAACATACGCACTTTCAGTTGCAGAGGAAGTGCCTGAAGGGACTGAACCTTCAAATTATACTGAAGCAATCACTTGCTCAAGTTCACCTAACTGGATCCTAGCTATGCAAGAAGAGATGGAAAGTCTGCAAAAGAACCGAACATGGGAACTCTGTGAACTGCCTAAAGGCCGAAGAGCCTTAACTGCCAAGTGGATCTGTAAGAAGAAAGAAGGAATTCCTAGAGTTGAAGATGCAAGATGGAAGGCACAGTTGGTTGTTCGTGGTTGCAATCAAAGGGAAGGTATTGACTACAATGAGGTCTTCTCCCCTGTTGTTAGACATACCTCTATTCGAGTCCTTCTTGCATTTGTCACATTGTTTGACTAGGAGTTGGAGCAGCTTGATGTGAAAACGGCATTCCTACATGGAGAGCTGGAAGAAGAAATTTACATGAGACAACCTGAAGGGTTTGCAGTTCCTGGGAAGGAACAATTGGTATGTAAATTGCAAAAGTCCTTGTACGCACTCAAGCAAGCTCCAAGGTAGTGGTATAAACGTTTTGATACGTTTATGACTGATAAAGGATATATACGTAGTAGATATGACAATTGTGTGTACTTTAGACAGTATTCTAATAGTACTTTTATTTATCTACTGTTGCATGTCGATGATATGTTGATTGCTTCTAAAGACAAGACCTTAATTGGCATGCTGAAATCTCAACTCAGTAAGGAATTTGACATGAAAGACTTGGGTGCAGCAAAGAAGATACTGGGCATGGAGATCCACAGGGATTGGAAAGCATGTAAACTGTACTTGTCTCAAGAACGGTACCTTGAGAAAGTACTAAGTAAATACAACATGGACAACTGCAAGGCAGTTTTCACACCACTTGCTGCACAGTTCAGGCTGTCTCCAGGATGCTGCCCGCAAACAGAGGAAGACATCAGAAGAATGTCCAATGTACCTTATTCTAGTGTTGTTGGTAGTTTGATGTACGCTATGGTTTGCACTAGACCAGACTTATCACATGCTGTAAGTGTGGTAAGTAGATATATGCACAATCCTGGGAAGGATCACTGGGAAACTGTGAAATGGATCCTTCGATATGTGAAGGGTACTATAGGAAAGAGGTTGGTGTTTGATAGAAACAAAGCTGATACATCCGAGGTTGTAGGCTTTGTTGATGCTGATTATGCTGGTGACTTGGATAAGAGGAGGTCCATATCTGGGTATATCTTCATCATGTGTGCAAGTGCTATCTCCTGAAAAGCATCATTGCAGTCTATTGCAGCCTTGTCTACTACTGAAGCTGAGTACATTGCTGCTACTGAAGGGGTGAAGGAAGCTACCTGGCTAAGGGGCCTTGTGATCGAGCTCGGAGTCCCACTAGCTCCGACTGTTGTGTTTTCTGATAGTCAGAGTGCCATCCACCTGACTAAGAATGATGCCTACCACTCGAAGACCAAGCATATTAGTGTGAAATACCACTACATTAGAGACACAGTTGCTGCAGGTGAAATAACAGTGAAGAAGGTTCACACGTCAGAAAATCCTTCAGACATGTTAACCAAGCCTCTACCATTGACTAAGTTCGAGCATTGTTTGGACTTAGTGGGTATTCACAGCCACTAAGTGCCCATCGAGGCATTGCCCCTAGGGAGGGGGCGTCACCCTTCGGGGTGCGATGACGGAGTCAGAGAGCAGTGATTAGAGATTTTGGTCCAAGGTGGAGATTGTTGGGTTTCGTGGCCCAAAATCCAAGTACCAGCACGGTGGGACCGTGCTACACAAGACACAGGCGTGTCAAGACGAAGAACGTCCAGTCGAAGAGGACAGAAAAACGGCACGGGGGTGCCGTGCCATGTGGCACGGCCGTGCCATATGGCACGGGGGGACCGTGCCACGTGGCACGGTCGTGCCCCGTGTTTTTACGCCGGCTCTTTCGGAAGGCGGTTAGGGTTCTGTTCGAGGGGGGATTCCACCTGGCAGCTAGGGTTGCATGCTAAGGGGGAAAACCCTACTGTTTAGACTCTATACAAAGAGGGTCAAGCCTAGGATCTAAATAACTCCAGTACTCATACATACATTGAGAGGTAGAAGTACTTTGTGAGAGATTACAATAGAGAGGTTGTAATTCTTCTCTTAGATTAAATCACTGTGGTGATTGTGATCGAGTTGTATTTTTCCTACTCATAGTGAATTCTTCTGGTGCTGTCGCCGTCCGTGATTTTTCCCGCATTGGGTTTTCCACGTTAAATATCTTGTCTTCTTATTTCTATTTTCTGTCATTCACTTGAATTCTGAATTTCTAATTCATCCTATTGCTTCCGCTATTATTGTTACTCTGATATTAATCCTAACATATATTTTTCATATTTTAGTAAGACCTATCAATCTAACTTTCTACCTCTTGAACGAATTTCCTTCACTAACATATGCCACAGGGGTTTTCCCATTGTAACTATTAAATAGTCTTGATTCAATTTGTACGGGCTTAAACTAAAGTTGCAATCTTGAACATAATATGAGAAAACAAGTTAATACAACATGAAGTGATGAAAGAGGCATTGAATAAGAACAGCATCATCTCTTATTAATTATAAGGGATCTATCATTTGCTTTTTTATCCTTGCAAATGACTTTAACTTAGAGAGTTCATTACAACACTGTTTCTTTTCTCTAGTTTTCATTTTTAAATGGAGATTCTGTTGGGAACTCCTTTACCAGTGACTCCTGGCTCTGATGTTGGCTTTAGCAACTGATATGGTAAAACCCCAGCCCCATTCCTGTTCTTCAAATGGTAGTTATTATTCCTCGCATCAATGGTTCCCTCCAGCTCCATTAACCTCCCAGCAAACTTCTCAAAAGCTGCCTTGATGGCCGGCTCCTTTTCCTAAGCTGGGTGTAGCTTCTGGCCCAGGTACTCCTCATCAATAGAATGGGTTGAGAGCAGATCCAAAGTAGCCATGACTTTGGTTGCCTGTATTTGAGAGGGAAAGCAATGCAGGAGGACTAATTCTGGATTCTCAAGGAATAACTCCCATTCGTCATCAGTGGGATTTTCTGAAGGCATCTTAGTCCTAGCGATTGTAGGCCTATTAGAAAGTACCCTGCATAGGGATATTGCCCAAAGTTAATCGCAGCATGGTGACCTGAAGCCACCCATATTATGGTGGTTAAGGTTCGTACAAGGTCTTCAGAGGTGCTGAGGATTGGCCACTAAGGCTCATCTTTTTTGCCTTCATGTCCTACTGTTCGAACCTGTTGGTGGGTTAGAGGGGCCAACGGCCACTAAGCTAAAATGTAGGGATCCTTGAGGGATTTTAGGGGGCCATTTTTAGTAAGTGGTTATGGCTAAGTGCCATATAAATACCTCCCAATCTGTTTGTCAGAGACAGAACAATTACATACAAAATTACAGTGTTTTTAACACTCTCATTACTCTCCCTCTCTCTGTCTAAACGTGTGAGTGATTGTGTGTCACTTGGTCGGGTTTGAGACGTGGTCATTCTACCGGGACTCTAGTAGCCACCGGGATACAATTCGTGGAGCAAAAAGACATCAAAGAGATCAGTTCGCTTTCGCCTATTTAGGTACGTCCTAAATCCCTAAGTATACTAACATTGGTATCAGAGCCAGGTTCGTGCCGGTGTGCCCTTCGTGGGGGTGCCTCACCTGAGTGGGGGTGTTGGACTGAGTGTCCCACATCAGCAGGTGAGGCGAACGAAGGCCTCTTTATTAAGGGGCCGGATACCTCAGCCGTATGACGCGTTTTAAAGCCGTAAGGGTTGAGGCCCAAAGCGGACAATATCATACGCAGGGTTCGGTGCTGGGCACCAACATGGTATCAGAGCCAAATTTGATGTTATTGCTCTCGAATAATAGAAAATGCATGCCCAAATTTATCTGTTAAATTCATGCATCACAGTCAAGTTTTTTTCCTCTCTGCCGTGATTATTCTGTGAGGGGTTTCCCGCTTATTTGGTTCATTAGAAAGACGTACCATCAGACACCGCCGGCCGACCCAGAGGGGTAGCGCGTGGGTTGCACGCGCCGCCGATAAAGATCCGTTTTCTCTCTTTCCTCTTCAATTTACCCTCCACGACCCTCGATCTACCGCCCGAACCGCACAAAGCCCTCGGATGCCCAGATGTGGCGGCGCATGGGTTGCACCCGCCACCTCCTAAGTGGCGCGTTGCGAGCGTGCGTTGTACTGGCGAGACCACCGCCGGCCGATCTGTGTGGTGGTGCCGGTGGTTTGAACGTAGGGCGACCAGAGAGAGAGATCAAGGAGTTTTTTTCAGAGGGGGGGCGGCGGGTTTCCTTATTTGGCCATTTTTTTTGGGGGTTGGGGTACCGGAAAAAGACCGGGAAGACCAGCAGGCCGGCGGACGCCGGGCTTAGTGCTCGGAATCCATGGCGGTCGGGCCTTCCCAGGCCTTTTTCCGGCACGAACCAAAATCGAGAGTCGAGGGGCAGAAACCCCAAACCGAAAAGGGACGCGGGCTGGGTGCTCGGTTCCCATGGCGGCCGGGCCTCGCCTGGATCTGTCCATAGCGGCCAGCCGGGGCTTCGACAGGTGAGTAGTTTAGAGAGAGAGAGGAAGAAGGGGAAAGGGCATGCGAGAGGCGAAGAGGATGAATGAGATGCCTCGAGAAGGGAACAGAAAAAATGCCTGGCATAGAACCCTCGAGAAGGGGAAATGTAAATATGCCTGGACCGACCCTCCCCTCCCTTAAAACTCTTTTTTTGTTATTAAATATGGTATAAAACTTTTTTGGGGGGGTCCCATTACTATAAAACTTGTGTAGTTTAAACTCATGCTTAGCCTCGAGAAAAATATAATAATGTGTTTATTTTATCTGGGCAAAAGCTGTATAGTTATCTGATTGTATCGTTCTACACATGCCTGGTAAAATGTTTTAACACATGAATGGGTTTCATGTATGTAAGCTTGTAAAGATAAATTCATGTGAACTTTTGGCATGTAAACTGATACGTATATATATCGCTATGTGTTCGATTAATATATGAAAGATTAGTTCTTTCTCATTTAAACATGAATAAATATGTTTTATGTTGTGTTTGTGCAAATATGCTTTGTACAAATTCTAAAACGTCTATGTGATGATAAAGTGTGGAATGTTAATGTGATTAAACATTGTATCCATGCGAATGTGTTTATTATGGATTATTAATAATCAAAATATCTCAATTTTTGATTCATGGAATATGTGATGATTATGAGCTTAGCGAAATTTTCGAACATATAATATGAGTTATAGTCTTGAGATATTTTTGATTATGTACAAGATATGCCTAATGTCCATTTTTCTTAAATTGTAGATATGGCTTCTAAGACCTCTATGATTGGTGAGTTGACCACCAATGAGAAGTTGGATGGGTCCAACTATGACATGTGGCGCCGGAAGATTCAGTTTCTTCTGGAAGAATGTGAGGTGTTAGAACATCTCACAACCACAATGTCCGCACCCTTGACTAGAGACAAGGACGACAAGGATATTACTCATACTGATGAGTATAAAGCCAGCTTGGTTGCGTACCAAGATTGGTGCAAAAAGGACCGTAAGGCGCGTTATACTATGCTTTTCTGCATGCATAACGACCTTATAGGTGAGTTTGAAATTTATCCCACTGCTAAGGAAATGTGGGATAATATCCGCTTCAGGTACGGTCAAACTTCAGAAACGAGACTTCGTGCGTTGCATCTTAAGTGGATGACATATACGATAGACTCGAACCAAAGTATAACCGAGCATGTGCGAACTTTGCAGGCCATGCTACGCGACCTGAAAGCTGCTGGTGTGGACATTTCCGAACACGAGCAGCGGATGAATGTGCTCCGTGCACTTCCCACTGGGGACGAAAAATGGAAACCGTTTATCACCATGATGACTCACAACGAGAGCATCAAAACTTTCGTCGACATCACCAAACACCTTGAGCTGGAAGATGAGCACTTGAAGGCCTGCGCTCCTCCCCCTGTAGCTTTAGTGGCTAGGGTGGATAGGCCTAAGGGCAATAAGTTTAGACGAGGGAAGAAGAAGAATCTTCATCCCTCCAAGAAACTTGGCCCTAGAGGCGGTATTGCTAAGAAGCAATCAAAGGCCAAGGGTAAGGCGACGGATAAAATGGCACGAGTGACGTGCTATAACTGCAGGAAAAAGGGCCATTTTGCTCGGGAGTGTCCCGAGCCTGCTCAGATACCTTCTTCATTTCCTACCGTTGAGCTACTTGTATGTTCCCATGCATTCGTTGCTAAATCCTTTCCTAATTGGATTATAGATTCAGGAGCAAGCAAGCACGTAGTTCGGGATCGAGTTGGGTTTGTAGACTTTCACCCTTGTTCGGTGGGGTTGCAAACTGTGACTCTTGGAAATGGCACTGCAGAGGACGTTCTAGGAGTTGGAACGTATCGGCTTAAGTTGCGTGGAGGGAATTCATTACTTCTTCACGACGCTCTCTATGCACCTGGAGTCCGATGTTCCTTAGTGTCTTATGTCTCTTTAATGAAATTAGGTTTCTAGTTTGTTTCTTGTATTGATGGTTTAGACATTTTTTACAGTGGCAATTTGTTTGGCCACGCATCTTTAGTAGATGATTTCCTTATTTTGGACTTGGATAATGAGTATTATAGTAATAATACGTCTTCTGTTTTTGTGTCATCTGTTAATTCTGACCATGATTATGTTGTTTGGCATGCTAGACTTGGCCATATTGGCCAAGAAAGAATGACTAGACTAGCTAAAAGAGGGTTTATTAGGATCGCTTACTAAAGTTAGGCTGCCTAAATGTGAACCTTGTTTAGCTGGTAAAGCGATCAAGAAACCTTTTGGTAAGGCTTCTAGGGCGCTTGGTACCTTAGACCTCATTCACTCTGACTTTTGCGGACCTATGAATGTAAAGGCATGTAATGGTGCCATTTACTTCCTCACTTTAATTGACGATTACTTAAGATACGGATATGTTTATCTGTTATCACATCGTCATGAAGTTTTAGATGTGTTCAAATGCTTCGTAGCAGAGGTAAAGACCAAGTTGGATCGAAGAATTAAGACTCTTCAGACCGATCGTGGTCGCGAATACCTCTCTGATATGTTCAAGGGTTTTTATGAGGAAAAGGGTATAGTTAGACATCTTGCGATTCCTTACACTCCACAACAAAATGGTGTTGCTAAGCGTAGGAATCGTACGTTACTTGACATGGTCAGGTCCATGATGGCTCAAGCTAATCTCCCAATTAACTTTTGGGGTGATGCGTTGCTTTCAGCAACTTACATCTTAAACCGAGTACCCAGTAAGAGCATTTCGACTACTCCATATGAGTTATGGAACGGTAGGAAACCTCTTTTAGACCATCTACGGCCATAGGGGTCGGCAGGCTATGTGCATAACCCGACTCATAGATATGGCAAACTTGGTCCAAGAGCCACCAAGATGGTCTTTATTAGATACCCTGAACATTCAAGAGGTTATGTGATGTACGGAGAACATCCTAGTGGCGGCATAAAGGAAATGGATTCTCGAAATGTCGAATTTCTTGAGGATGAGTTCCCAACTATTGGTGAAGTCAAACAGGACTTACAGTTGTATGAGTTACAACCAAGCCTATGTCTCGATAAAGGGGAGGATATGTATACAAACCGTATCACCGAGGATAGGGAATTTTTCCCTGATGCTGGAGATAGTGGGAGTATACCCATTATTCCTGCTGAAGGGGGCTTGTCTGCTCAGGATACCCAACCCGAGAACGAGGAAGACCCTCAATCTCCCGTTAACGGAAATGAGGATAGTCCTCGTACTCACCAGCCCACACCCCAAGGGGTTAGTGGGAGTGGCACCTCTCCTATTCGAGGTTCTGTGCCTCGAGGGACTTCTCCTACTCAAGGTTTGGTACCTCGAAGGAAAAGGGGGAGAGAAGAGTCGAAACTTGAACAGACAATGCAACCAGGTCCTAGCATAACCCGAAGGAGTGAGTGCGGAAGAGTTCCTCGCCGATTTTTCCAAATCGAAGAGAACATCATCTTCTGCATGCCTTTGGAAATAGAAGAGCCCACCTCTTATGTAGAGGCTATTGACTCACCAAATAGGAAAGAATGGATGGATGCCATGAGGGATGAGTTGGACTCAATGGCTAGGAATGAAGTTTGGGATCTAGTCAACCTTCCTCCTGGACGTAAAGCCATTGGAAACAAGTGGGTTTTCAAGGTAAAACATCGGGCGGATGGGTCAATTGATAAGTTCAAAGCCCGTTTCGTGGCGAAAGGCTACACCCAAGTTGAGGGAGTAGACTATGAGGAAACCTTTTCTCCTGTGGTGAGATTAGCCTCCATTCGCCTACTTCTAGCACTAGTTGCCCATCTGGACTTAGAATTGTTCCAGATGGATGTGTGAAGACTGCTTTCCTAAATGGGACCCTTGAGGAAGAGATATATATGGTACAACCGTTTGGTTTCGTATCAAAAGGGCAAGAAGACAAAGTTTGTCGTCTTAAAAAATCCATATATGGCCTCAAACAGTCTTCAAGAGCGTGGTACTTCAGATTCCATGAAGCCATTACTGCGTTTGGCTTAACCATGGTCTCAGAAGACCACTGCGTATATGTCAAGAACACAAAAGTAGGAATTATGTTTCTTACTTTGTATGTCGATGACATTCTACTAGATGGGAGTGACTTGGAGATGATCAATGCCACCAAGCGGTGGCTATCCTCTGTCTTTGAGATGAAGGACATGGGTGAAGTTAGGTATGTCCTAGGGGTGGAAATAATCAGAGATCGTTCTAGGAAACTTCTCGGTTTATGCCAGAAGGCATATATTGAGAAAGTCTTGGAACGATTTTGGATGCATTATTCCAAACCCGTTGACACTCCGATCGACAAGGGCTGGACCTTGAGTCTAGAACAGTGTCCAACAACAGATGATGAAAAATAGAAAATGAGCTGTGTCCCATATGCTAGTGCAGTCGAAAGCCTAATGTATGCCATGTTATGTATGCGGCCTGACATTTGTTTCGCGGTTGGTTTGGTAAGTCGTTACCAAAGTAACCCTAGGAACGCTCATTGGCAAGCCGTCAAGAGGATAATGCGTTATCTTCGAGGAACTACTGACTTGGTACTTTGCTACTAAGGAGGAGACCTAAAGTTGAGAGGGTACACTGATGCTGACTGGGGTGGAGACTTGGATGAGTCTAAGTCCACCTCTGGATATGTCTTCACCCTGGGTGGGGGAGCCATATCTTGGTGCAGCAAGAAACAAGATTGCATAGCTCTATCCACTATGGAAGCAGAGTATGTCGCTTATTGCCTCGCCACTTAGGAAGCGGTTTGGCTAAGGAGTTTTCTCCAGGATCTTGATCTTACTCCACGAATTAATGATCCGGTAGAAATTTAGTGCGACAATACTACTGCTATCCAATATGCTAAGGATCGTAAATTCCATAGGAAGGCCAAGCATATTAAAAGGCGTTATCATTTTGTAAGAGACGCCATAAAGTCGAAAGAAGTTATTGTAAAATACTTATCTACTGTTAAGATGATAGCGGATCCATTAACTAAACCTACTCCAAGAGATGTGCTCAAAACTCATATGATGAGTCTTGGTCGCCGTAGAGTTTAGTTAGTTGGAATATCTTGTTTTTGTTTGGACCTGTATGTAATGAGCATTTTATTATTGTAAAAGATTGATGTTTCTTTTATATAAAGTGGTCATTATTTTACTCTGGTTGTTTGATTAGGCATATCTAAATGTCACTAGGCTTTTTGATTATCTTGTCACACGGATAATCAATCCTAACGCTTAAGTTGCGGGTAGGATAAGACTTGATCATATTGGCACTAGATGTGCAATATTGATTATCATCGTACCTTGGGTGGTACGAGTGATATGGAAAAATAGTTGCCTTAGTAAGTTTAAGATGAGATTCTGAGTGAATCGGATATAACACAACCTTATATCAAAGCCTGAAGCCGAATTTTGAGTATCGAGGTTACGTTTAGTACGTTAACCGAGTAACTCGAGTCAGTTCTGAGGAGGAACTGGACTTGTAATTCGCATGGTATAAATAGTGACAGGCTCACCTCAGTGGGAGTTATACCATGACACACATTTCATACTGTGTGTGCTTAAGTCGACCTAGTGGAGTGACAACTGATTCCCTTCCTTGTCACTGTGTGATCCCTGAAACATCGGTGTTTCATATAACGATTCCCTTGGACTTAGGGCTGTGGCATGAATTCCCAATAAGATGTTGCTACTTTAATGCATACTCCAAGAGCTAGAGATCTATGCAGCTCAGCGGAACGCATTAGGAAAGCAATCTTATTGAGATGTAATGTCATGAGTTGCTAAGGAAAACCATTGCATATTTACTATATCAGCCCGGGCGGTTATATTTCGGAATATAATCATGATATATCAGCAGGCATAAAGGGACAGCGTGTGCCTCAGGTGATGTCTTGAATGGTTTAGGGAGTTGTCTGCCTTGAAAGTGTTTTGTTAGACTGATGGTGTCTTAACAAAAGCACTACTTGCTATTTCTGGTCGCACGTCTCATTCCTGGTATGACGCGTTTAAAAGAGAAAACAATGTTGTAGAAACATTCTTACGGCTTAAGTGGCCGAGTGGGAGATGTTAGTGGGTTAGAGGGGCCAACGGCCACAAAGCTAAAATGTAGGGATCCTTGAGGGATTTTAGGGGGCCATTTTTAGTAAGTGATTATGGCTAGGTGCCATTAAATACCTCCCAATCTGTTTGTCAGAGGCAGAACAATTGCATACAAAATTACAGTGTTTTTAACACTCTCATTACTCTCCCTCTCTTTGTCTAAACGTGTGAGTGATTGTATGTCACGTGGTCGGGTTTGAGACGTGGTCATTCTACCGGGACTCTAGTAGCCACCGGGATACAATTCGTGGAGCAAAAAGACATCAAAGAGATCAGTTCGCTTCCGCCTATTTAGGTACGTCCTAAATCCCTAAGTATACTAACAGAACCTCTTCCCACCAAGCTTGGAGCTCGGAATCAGACTTTACGAGACTTGCTTCGGGGTAGTAGTGATTGACATAGTCTTCCACCCATTGCTTAATAGCATCCCACAAGATTAGCCCATCACTTGCACATGGATAGTCTCTTATTGTCAGTTCTAGTCCATGTGGCTTTGATGGGTTTTCAACGGCCATTCCCCTGTACAACATAAGCTAGTAATTAGAAGTGGCAATGTTGACACGCATCTAAAATCCAACTCAGACCCGAAGCAATGTAGCCTATGTATATGCACCCCTTGAATGAAGCAGAGGTAGAATTATATAATTTTACCTGCTAATTAGGTCAGCTGGTAAGGCCTCAAGATCAAAACGCCACGCTGCGTCATAAACAACAGAGCTTATTTCCATGCAGTATTTGCCAGGTGAGAAGGTGGTCTCAATGATACCACCTGCATTGATCAATTTCTCTGGAGCATTGGCATGGATCTGCATGGTATACCTAAAACGAGGATGCAACAACCGGTAAATAGGATGCATCGCACTCAATAGGCGATTCGCTGCAATTATGTACGGCTCCATGCAGCAATGTGTGCTTAACCTGGATTTAATCAAGAGAACACAAAATAATTAATGTCAGTGTGATATCTTTTCCTCAGAAGTTTTTCTCATCTTATTCTTGATAAGCTAAGTCAATGTCTAGCCTAGTTAAGTGGTGTAATGTCAGTGTGATATATTTGGATAGCTCCTCCTTAAAAAGGCGTCCCTATCAAGCAAGGTCTATGTCTAGCCCAGTTAAGTAGTGTAAGCGCCCCTACTTATTCAACTGAAGCCAACCTCGATATTTGAATTTTTGAGGTAAATAAGCTAAGTCAATCTTGACATTATATACCAATAGTTTTGGTATATCAACACACTTACCAGTGACTTATAAGTTGGTGGTAACCAACATCGTGGGCAAGGACATGAGCCTTGGCAAATCGCCAAAGCCAACTACTTGTGGAATCTCCACTTGGTGTAAAGACTTGCTTCCATTGAGGCTTTCCATCATAGGGAGGCTGAGTTAACTCAGTAGCAAGAGGTCGCAGCATCCCATCATCAGCAAGGAAGAACAATTTACGTGATCCGTACAGAGCAGTCCCCTCTTCTTCCCTGACTCTGTTCGCATATGGCAAAAAAGCATCATGGTAGTCTAGGATAAACAGTCTCTTATTTTCGATAGCCTGCATTTAGAATCATCAATATGATCAATATCAAATATCGTGGGAAAGCGGGGTCGATTAGATGAACATAAAATGGTTTCTTCAAAAATTAAAAGATGATTATATGACCAACCTGTTCAACATTCATGGAACCTTTCATCTCGCGCTCTACTAACTCTGCTGTGATGGCTGATTCAGCTGGGCCATAAGTGTGTTCGTCTAGCTCACTCTTCAGTGGCCACTCCTGTAGCAGTTATCATTCTTTTGATTAGATGTAGTAAGCAGTTAACCTATGTTAATTAGCCAAACTGAAAATGGGTACTATATTGAATCATTAAGCTTGAATATGCCCTGCCTAGAGGCCAAGGCTACCTTGTTTTTCTAATTGTTTCTGTTTTCATTATCAAAGTAGAACAATATCACAAATATTTTCTTTTGTACTACAAATGATAATAAGTTACCTTAACCAACTTGATGCCAAGGGGATTGAGACCAGCAAGAGTTTGACGAGTGAATTCCTCATCACTAGACCAAGCAAATCTATCCCCTGCCACAGCAATACAGTGTCAAGTTATTTCCACCCATCGAGAAAACAGATTAAAGAGATGGCATTAATTAGCATAATGAAGTAGATTAAGAGCTACGTACTCTTAAACAGGTCGGGACGTTCAAAACGAAGAAAAGCATTCTCAATCTTGTCTTTTATCTTAATCAGCCTTTCGGGGAGGAGATGCATAACGATATTATCCAAACCGGGCACAATTAGTCCAACATCAAAAAGAGAGTCGATGGCGGTGAAGAAGGGGAAGCTAAGTTCAGCATCTGCTAACTTGTCCTCTATGGTGGGAATCACGCTCCGGAGCACAGTGAGAAGGGACTTAGCTTGGAAGCCTTTCTCCTTCACCTCTGGGAATTGCTCGTCCCTGGGCACATAAACGTATTCTGATCTTTTCTCTGATAGTGGATCTGTAATCAAAGTCAATCACGTTTTTCAGGGAGGGGGGAACGACGCATCTATAGTTATCAACTAAGAAATGATTGAATCAAACGCAAAGGAAAGAGAACCACCTGTCTCAGATGGACCACGGCCAGTTCTGCAACGTCTAGGGTAAGGATGGGCCTCACCCCCCAACACGGGTCGTTTAAGGTCCGGGTTACTGTCAGGGTCTCCAAGGTCATTGTAGGTATCATAGTCATAAATTCTGTCAGACGGTTTCCGCTCTCCTGTTCCATGACCTCTCAAATTAGCAAGCTCTCTCAGCCTTCGCTGCCTCAATCCACTCGGCGTTTGTGACGGTAGGTATGACTAGTTTCATGCATGCACCAGACCACCCAATTAGACGTTATCAATTAATTTCAAACAGGATGATGAATATGCTAGCTAGTTGCTGCTGCTGCTGATATGAATTATATCCATTTATATGCATGTATATATACCTTGTTAGTGAAGAATGTCCCCTTGTCATTAGGTTGCACCCATGAATTGCAGTTGAAGTGAACAGCGCCAGTGGTGAAGCCTTGGAGGACTATCTCTTCTGGCTACATCTCATTGCTGTACTTATTTATAACACCTACGGCTCCAACCTCCCCAAAGCTTGTTGGAACCGCAAACTTAGCCTTATATGTCACTTTTCCATCCTCTTCCTTCACACGGTGGCTTGCATGCCCTTTAATTATCTTCTCTGAGTGGGTTTCTGCGTTGTCGAGGACCCCAAAAAAAAAAAAAAAAAAAAAAACCAAAACGCAAGTTAAATGTACATAAGTGCATGCAATAAGATGTAACTGACATTGAAATGATACCCTTGACTTTCCAATTTAGAGATTAAATCAAGGTCTATTTGTCAAGTTGACATTCAGTTCAGTTTAAAAACATGTCAAGTACACTTCTGTATTATTGTATCAAAACCCAACTATAGCTGAACAACATGCATGATGCGCTCTAAACATATGCGGGCATATTATTGTATTAAAACCCAACTATATTTGTTCTGAAGCATACAAACAATTGGTTATGAGTTTGCAAAATCATTATATATATACTTCCACAAGGGCCTCCATTAGGATGTGCTTATAGTGGTTGTCACTGTACGACAGCTATCATAACTAAGTAAATCTATTCCGTATATTTATTATACAATGATCTAAACCGTTGATTTATTTTAGTTTTTAAATGAACAAAAATACTTTATAAAAATCATAGAATATTTATAAATTTTGAGGAAACAATATTTTTGTAGGACTTGTATGGAGTTTGATATGTATCACCATTAATCTTTAAATTTTCCGACGACCCTTCATATTTTTCAGTTGCCGTTAAAAAATTTCCGGCGACATGGTCAAGTTGGGCTACAAAATTTCCAGCGACCCTTCATTGACTTCTCACCGGATTTGTGTTGCCCGACTTGACCATGTTGCCGGAATTTTTTGAACGACAACTGAAAAATATGAAGGGTCGTCCAAAAATTTGAAGGTATATCAAACTCCAAACAAGCCTTACAAAAATTTTTTTTTCCTCAAAATTTATAAATATTTCATGATTTTTATAATGTATTTTTGTCCATTTAAATACTAAAATAAATCAACGGCTTAGATCATACTATAATAAATATACGGCCTAGATTTACCTAGTTATGGTTGTTGTCGTATAGTGACAACCACTATAATTTTCTAATATGTGACAAATATGATATGGACGTATGTGTTGATTTCAAAAACAGGTACCGATAAAACATCAGCTCCTCTATACCAACCTCATCACTATTTCTAACTCACAATATCAAAGTTAAAATTCTTTAATTTCCTATGTAAATCCAATTTGTCACCTACCCCGGAACATCCACTTGAACACTGTTGAATTAGTATATTCAGTTTTGATGACAACAAACCCAAGTGTAAAATGCTCTTAAGTAATGTTGCTCCAAACAAAGTTCTCCAAACAGGCATACACTATTATTTTCAATATGCATCTTAACTTGTTTGCTGAATGTTGAGAACAAGTCTTAAGAATAGGTCTCATACCTTGATGACTCACGCTCAAGTCAAGAACACCACCTCGATGAGTTGATTGTGTGTTAAGATCAGTTTTTGAACTCAAGCAATGCAAGAACAACCTGGCAAACAGGCTAGGTGTTTCAAGGACAATCCAGCAAACAGGCCTTTCTGAACTCAAGCGATACAAGAACAACCTGGCAAACAGGTTGGGCTAGGTGGTTGGGGCAGCGTATTCGTCTTGAACAAGATGACTGGATCTACAACAAGATGTCTTGGGTAATTTAGGTTTTATTTTTTAGACTCTTGTTAATATGCCAATCTTGAAAAGTTTCTAACTAACCACTCTTGAATCGGTTGCGCTATTTGCTTCAGAACACCAAGTTTGAACAACCCTGTAAACAGGGTACCTAGGGTGTTTCTAAACTGCAACGGCCAAACCCGATCACTTTGGAAAACTTATTTTGGTTGGCCAAAAGCTCTAATATATTTTGATAAAATTCCAAGACAGCAATTTAAGCTGTAGAAAATCTTTTTGATATAAAAATCCCTTAGGAGATTTGCAAAACTGATTTTGGAAAATATTTACCAAAACCGAAAATATTTCTTTCTTATCCTTTGGGAAGTGATTAATTCAAAATTCAAAGATGAGATTCTTTCCCATGTATCTCACGGCTATTTTAAAGGGGAAAAGATAGACTTTTATCTTCCAAAAATCAAATCCCTACAATATTGGGAAAACTCTATCCTCATTGGATCTTTTAGCCGTTGGAATTTTCTGTGCTAAGCAAAAATCTCTCTTTGCTAAACATAGCTGATTTTATCACTTCTCCTTGTTTTTGACCGTTGGATTTTTTGTTTAAAAACTCAACATTTCACTCCCATTCATGAGAGAAGAAAAAATGAGAAACATACACAACACACGCAAAAGGGGAGAACTGCAAAAGTGGTTTTTCTAGTGAGAAGAACTTTTCGAGCTACTCTTGAGAAAAGAAAAACCGAGACAAGTTGTGTTTAAGCTGAGCTTTCAAGATATTGCCATACTAGGACCTCATTGTACCTTACATCTGCTTAAATCAGAAGCACCCCCGTAGGGTGTTTTGTAACCCTGATCTTAGATCAGAAGAGTGAGTGAGTGGTCCTCAGTCGTGTGGACTTTGGACGTGTCCAATCTGGTGAGATTAGGACGTGGTGTAACCTTTCTTAGAAAAGAAGGTTACGTGGTTGCAAGTTGTAACAAGGTGTGTTACATTTGTAACGTGTGAAGCCGTTAGTGAAAGTGGTTAAATCCTACACGAGGTAGGTCGTGGTTTTTCACACCTCAGTTGGGCTAGAGGTGTTTTCCACGGAAAAAATTGTGTGTGCTTTATTTCCGCATTTATCTTGTTGATTTTCGCCTTTGAGCAAATTGAAAACATCTGGTGCAAACAAGTCAGAAGGTTGTTTGTAATTCGAGAACAACCTCTGCAATCAAGAGGGTGTTCGCCAGTAAGTACGCGAAAATCGAACACCACAATTCACCCTCCCTCTTGTGGGTAAGTACTCCTAAATATAACAAGTGGTATCAGAGCAGGTTCTCTCACAAAAGGGCTAACACCTTGAGAGATTCTGAAGATGAGTACACCACAAGGAATTCTTGAAGGGCAATCCATTACTCGGCCACCCTATTTCAACGGCCAAAATTATAGTTGGTGGAAGAATAGGATGGAGAACTATATTCAGGCAGAAGATTATGAGTTATGGATGCTCATCAAGAACGGGCCCCTTGTTCCCGCCAAAGTGCTTGAAGATGGTAAGAAGGTTCCCAAGGAACCCATAGAGTTTGATGCTGAAGACTATAAGAAAATGGAAAAGAATGCCAAGGCCAAAAAGCTATTATATTTTAGCCTAGGTCCAGATGAGTATACACGTATCTCGGAGTGTGAGTTAGCCCAGGAGATATGGAATGCCCTCCAAGTAGCTCATGAAGGAACAAGTCAAGTCAAACAGTCACGTATTGAGCTACTCATGAGGCAATATGAATTGTTTGATATGGGTGATTGTGAGAACGTGATGGATATGTACACACGCTTCACCCACATAACAAACGAGCTAAAATCCCTGGGAAAATCCTTCACCACAGAAGAGATGGTGAGGAAGATTCTAAGGATTTTGCCTCGGTCTTGGGAAGCGAAGGTGACAGCCATCCAGGAAGCTAAAGACATGAACAAGATCACCCTCAACGAGTTGATTGGCAATCTTCAAACCTATGAACTCAGAAAGAACTCACAACAAAAGGAGGAGCAGAAGAAGGATCGTGGGCTTGCCTTAAAAGCACAAGAAGATGATGACTCTGACCTTGAGGATGAAGAGATGGCCTTAATGACACGAAAGTTCAAGAAATTCTTCAAAAAGGTCAAAGAAAACAGCAGAAGAAAGGACTTCAGTAATCCAGAAACACCCCTCGAGAACAGTTCACAGGGTGTTTTAAATGTGGCAAACCAGATCACCTTGTGAAAAACTGCCCTCTGCTTCGAGAAGAGCAGGAGTTCGAACAACCCAGAAAACAGGTTCGAAAACAACCTGTGAACACCTCAGCCAAAAGATTCTCGAAGGCTATGCTTGCTGCCTGGGGAGACTCTTCTGAGAATGAAGGTGAATCTGAAAGTGAAGGAGATGTTGTAGCTCTCATGGCACAAAGTGACTCAGACTCAGATGATGAATCCATAAACAGCTTGACTGATCTCAAGAACAAGGTACGTGGTCTCAATAAAGCAACTCTCGAAGAACTTTTGTATACCTTGATGGATACTTGTGCTGAATTGAAACGAGATGTCCGAGACCTAGAACTTGAAAATAAAACCCTTAAAAATGAATATGAAAATATTAACATGCTCAAGGAAAACCTCTTTATAAAAGAGGGAGATTATTCTCGAGTGGAGGAAAAACTCCTTGAGGTGGAAGGAATGGTTGAGTCTTTGCTCAAAGAGAACAAGAGCTTGCATACTAATATAGAAAACCTGGAAACCAAGCTTGTCACAACCAAGCGTTGGAACAAGTCCTCAAGAGCATTGAATTGGTTAAACACTCACCACAGTCGAAACAAAAAGGGACTTGGATATAAGCCTAAACGAACCATTTACCCAATCCATAGAAAGTATGTGGGATTACCTGAAAACATTGTTTGCTTTCATTGTGGTAAAACTGGTCACTATCAATATTCATGTCCTTCAAGAAGGTATGCCATTGAAAAGAATGAAAGGTATGTGAAACAAATCTGGATTAGGAAAGATGAGCTTTATTTGTCTAAAAGAATGGGACCCAAGTGGATCTGGGTTCCCAAAACTAACCCTTGATTTGTTTTGCAGGCTGAAGTGAGAGAGAACAACCCCGCAAACAACCCAGCAAACAGGGTAAGAAACACCCTGGCAAATAGCTCAGAAAATAACCTTGAAAACAGGCAGCTGTGGTATGTTGATAGTGGGTGTTCGCGGCATATGACCGGAGAAAAATCAAACTTTCTCTCACTTACAGCTTCAACCGGTGGGAGCGTGGCTTTTGGAAACGGCAAGTCTGGGACAATTGTCGGTATAGGTAGCATTGGTAAAACTCTCTCCCACTCAATTGATAATGTGCACTTAGTTGATGGTTTAAAGCATAATTTACTAAGTGTGTCCCAACTGTGTGACAAGAACAATCTAGTGGTGTTCTCACGAACACATTGCTTGGTTGTCAATGCCAACACAGGAGACGTTGTATTGAAGGGGAAGCGTCACAAAAATGTTTACAAAGTATGTATTTCCACACTTCCCCAAAACAACCTGACTTGTTTGAGCGCTTTAAATGATGATATAATGCTCTGGCACAAGAGACTAGGTCATGCAAGTCTCACTCTTTTGAACAAACTTGTTTCCAAAGACCTAGTTGTTGGACTACCTTCCATCAAATTCAATGATGACAAGGTTTGTGAAGCTTGTGCAAAAGGAAAACAAGTCAGATTGTCTTTTAAATCAAAAAGGTGTGTTAGCACTACCCGACCTCTTGAATTACTACACATTGATCTATGTGGTCCTATGAGGATAACAAGTAGAGGTGGGAAGAGGTATGTGCTTGTCATAGTGGATGATTACTCTCGATTTACTTGGACCCTGTTCTTGGCCTCCAAGGATGAAACTTTTGAGAATTTTACTGCCCTTTCTCAAAAAGGTTGAAAAGAGAGTAGGACACTCATTGGTTAGCTTGAGGTCTGATCATGGTACTGAATTTGAAAATACAAGTTTTACATAATTTTGTAATACGCATGGCGTTGATCATAACTTCTCGGCCCCAAGAACACCCCAACAGAATGGGGTGGTTGAGCGCAAAAACCGCACCCTAGAAGACATGACTAGGACAATGCTTATTGCTAGTGGTCTCCCTAGGAACTTTTGGGCAGAAGCTTTGAACACATCATGTTACATTATGAATAGATGTATGATTAGACCTATTTTGAACAAAACTCCCTACGAACTCTTCAAAGGCAGAAAGCCCAACATTATGCATTTAAGAACATTCGGTTGTAGGTGTTTTGTGCATAATAATGGGAAGGATGCTTTAGGAAAGTTTGATCCCAGGAGTGATGAGGCAATATTTCTCGGTTATTCCTCTCACAGCAAGGCATACAAAGTTTTTAACAAAAGAACCTTGTGCATTGAGGAAAGTGTGCATGTGCTTTTTGACGAATCTAACTCGTTGAGTGAGAATAATGCACAGGAGGAAGAATTTGAATTAGGTCTTGTTCGAAAAGAAGTGTTGCTCCATGAGAGACAAGGTAAGAACACCATGGAGACAACAGGCCCAGAAGTTGTTCCTCAAAACGGCAGGCAAGGTGAACACCAAACAGGGGGAAACACCGTTGAACCCTGTTCGGGACCATGTTCTTCAGGAACAGGCTTACAAACAGGTGCAGAAACAGGCTCAAGAGGTGTTCGTGAGCCTGATTCTCCAAATATTCCGGCTAGAGTAGAGCATGTGTCTGTGGATCCACTTACTCCACGACCATGGAAGCACCATAGTTCACACCCCCTTGATCAAATTCTGTCTGATATTAACAGTGGAGTGCAAACTAGGTCTAAGCTTAAGAATTTCTGTGCTTTCTATGCTTTTCTCTCTAACATTGAGCCAAAGAATGTAAATGAAGCTCTTGCAGATTCAGATTGGGTCACGGCAATGCAAGAAGAGCTCCATCAATTTGAAAGAAACAGAGTATGGCACCTGGTACCTAAACCTGCAGAGAGAACAATCATTGAAACTAAGTGGGTGTTCCGAAACAAGCTGGATGAGTCAGGAACAGTCACTAGGAACAAGGCACGGCTGGTTGTTCAAGGGTATAACCAAGAAGAAGGGATCGATTATGAAGAAACCTTTGCACCAGTTGCTAGAATTGAGGCTATTCGAATCCTAATAGCCTTTGCAGCTCATATGGAAATCAAGCTATATCAAATGGACGTGAAAAGTGCATTCCTAAACGGATACCTTAAAGAAGAGGTGTATGTCAAACAACCCCCTGGTTTTGAAAACAGTGAATTTCCTAACCATGTTTTCAAACTTGACAAAGCTCTTTATGGTTTAAAACAAGCTCCTAGAGCTTGGTATGAACGTTTGTCAAGTTTTTTACTTGAAAATAATTTTAGAAGAGGCAAGGTAGACAATACCTTGTTTCTAAAATCTAAGGGGGAACATTTATTGATTGTCCAAATATATGTTGATGACATTATATTTGGTGCAACTCATCATGATTTATGCAATGAATTTTCAAATATGATGAGGAGTGAGTTTGAGATGAGCATGATGGGTGAGCTTAATTTTTTCTTAGGCTTACAAATCAAGCAAACTCCAAACGGCACCATGATCCATCAACAAAAGTATATTAAGGAACTACTTAAGCGTTTTGGGATAGAGTCGGCCAAGCCCATTGATACTCCCATTTCTCCTTCTACTAAGTTGGTAATGGATGATGGGAGTCCCTCAGTTGAGGAGAAACTCTATAGGGGCATGATAGGGTCACTCTTATACCTTACCGCTAGTAGGCCCGACATTGTTTTCAGTGTCGGTTTATGTGCCCGTTTTCAGTCTTGCCCTAAAGAGACTCATCTTAAAGCTGTTAAACGGATACTAAGATATTTGAAACATACACCCAATTTAGCTTTATGGTATCCTGGAGGTTGCAATTTTGATCTTGTTGGATATGCTGACGCTGACTATGCTGGATTCCTAGTTGATAGAAAGAGTACCTCAGGTATGGCTCACTTTCTTGGACCTTGTTTGGTATCTTGGGCTACCAAGAAGCAACATTCAGTTGCCATGTCCACAGCAGAAGCTGAATATGTTGCAGCAGCTTCATGTTGTGCTCAACTGTTGTGGATAAGACAATAGCTTAAGGACTTTTGTGTTGACATTGGATGCATTCCTATTTTTTGTGATAACACAAGTGCAATTAACATTGCCAAAAATCCATGTCAACATAAAAGAACAAAGCATATTGACATTCGACATCATTTCTTGAGAGATAATGTTGAAAAGGGTTTAATTTCTATGAATTTTTGCACAACGGAAAATCAAATTGCTGATATATTCACTAAGGCACTAGCTAGAGATCAATTTGAGAGAAATAGACTGGAACTAGGGTTGGTAAGAACACCCTGAGATACTTGTTTCCAAGACATGAACTAGGTTTGGTAAAAACAACCTCTACACCTTGTTCTCTCCCCTTGTTTGCAAATCTCATTAGCAACTGATGTGATTTATGTACAATGAGTGCATACACTCGAATTGCGTGTTTTTTAAAAGAGTGCAGCATAAGGGGATGTACTAAGGGTCACTGGAGCAACTCTGCCACCCCCAGTTCAAATGAGTCAAAATCAAACGGCAAAGAACAGGCAGGTGTCTTGATCAAGCGGAAAGAACAGGTACGTCCCTTGGTTGTTCAATGCGTATGGGAATGTGTTCTCTTTAAACCTCCCTCCTTCCCAAGGCACACGGTTTTAATGTTCTCACCCGTTGCAAATCAAGAGATCTTTAAAAGTTTTTGGGGTGCCCTCTCTCTCGCTTTAAATGCCCTATTCTCAGTTCTTCTTTTCAGAAACAAACCCCGCAAACAGCCTAAAATCCTAATCTCTCTCCTCTAGCAACAATGGCTTCCAACCACACCTCCAACTCAAAAGCCCTGGTTTGTGCGTCCTCAATCCCTGCTCCCCCGCGCCCAATCCTGTACAAGCCTTTCAGATTTCTAAAAAGCTTGTCCCTAAAATCAGTAGGGATAGGTGGATGATATTCCCTTCAATTGTGGAAGGGAATTGGTGTTTCTTGTGGGGTCAATTGCATGTCCCCTTAAAGTAGAGTCGGAGGGTGCACCATCGAGACCTCAAGACAAAATCTTGGAAACCTCTGAAGGGTTTAGTGATAATTTCGAACCTTGTTCTTTTGGGCTGTTTCCTGAAACAGTGGCAGAAACAGGGAAAGACCCTTTTGACACCGTGTGTGTGGAGGATTTGAATGTCGATGAGACATCAGAGGAGAGTCAGGAGAAAGATTCTCTCCCTGAGGCTGAACTTACTACTCCGGTTGCTCAAACCGGAGAGAAAAGGAAAAGGGTAAAAATAGTGGCCAGGCGCAGCAGAACGCCAAGAACAAGGCCACAACCAAGGTCTCAGCCCTCTCAAACTCCCTCTTCTCCCAAATCCTCCAAGCCTTCTCGCAAATCTGCCAGAATTGCTTTTCAATCCGCTCCCCGTATCTCCAAACTCTCTGCTCCAATTATCGAGAAGATTTCCTCTTCTTCTACCGAGGAGTTCTCGAGTTCTGACTCTGAGAGCACCTCTTTCGAACAGGGGACACCGGTGTTCTCCGAGTCCTCTGAAGATCAAGCTCCTCCAAAATCCACCTCTAAACCTGCTATGAAGCCCTCTCCTGCAACCTCACCCCTCAAAAGAAAGCCCAGAACAGCTCCCCTACCAGATGCTACCACCTCTGTTCCTCCTCCCAAACGCCCAAAGAAGTCCACTCCCTCTCCTATGTCTGACAAACATGCACAATTGCTTAAGCGCAATATCGTCAGGGGGAAGGTAGTGAATATACGTTTTTTGAGGAACATGGTCTGGGGGTGTTCCTGAGCAAGTTACGAGCCCAAGGCTGGCTCGACTTGTTTGCAAACACCCAGTTGGGGTGTTCTGTGCCTGAGTTGGCTAAGTTTTACACCAACTGCAGTGTCACCAAAGGGGTGGTGACAAGTTTGGTAAATGGGCAAGGCATTAAGGTTGATGCGCCCACACTTGGGAAAATATTGGGTGTGCCCTCACAAGGCTTTGCTGTGTATGTGAGGGAAGACAAAACTACCCTGGCAACATCCAGGCTCCTTGAGGTGTCCCAACGCCTCAGTCAGAAACAGGGCCTGAGAACACCCCTCTCGGTTAAGAAGGGTGAAATGACCTCCCTGCACCAACTACTGTTTATGTTCACCATCAAGAACATAATTCCGCGAGGTCAAGGGCGAAACTCAGCAGATGCCCTCGATCAATGTCTGGTGGACCTACTGGATCGGGAGGAACCAATCAACCTCCCTGCAATTATGATTCGCCACATAGGGCGAATTGCGAACACCACCCGGGCACATGATCTTGGCTATGGGTTTCTGCTGACAAGGGTGTTTGAGCACTTTGGGATATTGCTCACACGGAGAGTAGCGGCCCAAATCATTGATGAGATTGGGATTGACACCCTGCTGGGGTGTGGCTATGAGATTGGCGAAGGGTCAGTCTCCAAACAGGGTCGTCGACCACCTCGACCACCTGTTTCTGGGCAACCTTCCATCAAGGTTGAGGCTGTTCTTGAGGACAATGCTCGCCTCAAGGATGAGCTCTCAGCCGTCAAGGCTGCTCTTGCTGAGGAACAAGCCCTCTCCGCCAAACGCCATGAAGATTTGCTTGCCCTTCTCTCCACCCTTGCCCCCAGCATTCCTCCTCTGCAAACTAAACCACCCCCTGCTCCCTGATTGTCAATATCTATTTTTTGTTAGTTTGGCATTGTACTGTTTTTTTTTTTGCAATGAAATATCTATTTGTAATGCTTTATATGCTTTTCTTACAACCATCCTGTTGTTCTTGTTTTTTTAATGATGCCAAAAGGGGGAAAAATAGTGTAACCTATTGACAAAGTGTGACGAATGAACCTGACCCTGACTAACTCCTTGTACCTACATGGATCCCTATCAGCATTAAAATTTCTTTTTGTCAATATGAACACTTGGTTTGTCATCATCAAAAAGGGGGAAATTGTTGAATTAGTATATTCAGTTTTGATGACAACAAACCCAAGTGTAAAATGCTCTTAAGTAATGTTGCTCCAAACAAAGTTCTCCAAACAGGCATACACTGTTATTTTCAATATGCATCTTAACTTGTTTGCTGAATGTTGAGAACAAGTCTTAAGAACAGGTCTCATACCTTGACGACTCACGCTCAAGTCAAGAACACCACCTCGATGAGTTGATTGTGTGTTAAGATCAGTTTCTGAACTCAAGCAATACAAGAACAACCTGGCAAACAGGCTAGGTGTTTCAAGGACAATCCAGCAAACAGGCCTTTCTGAACTCAAGCGATACAAGAACAACCTGGCAAACAGGTTGGTCTAGGTGGTTGGGGCAGCGTATTCATCTTGAACAAGATGACTGGATCTACAACAAGATGTCTTGGGTAATTTAGGTTTTATTTTTTAGACTCTTGTTAATATGCCAATCTTGAAAAGTCTCTAACTAACCACTCTTGAATCGGTTGCGCTATTTGCTTCAGAACACCAAGTTTGAACAACCCTGTAAACAGGGTACCTAGGGTGTTTCTGAAACTGCAACGGCCAAACCCGGTTACTTTGAAAAACTTATTTTGGTTGGCCAAAAGCTCTAACATATTTTGATAAAATTCCAAGACAGCAATTTAAGCTGTAGAAAATCTTTTTGATATGAAAATCCCTTAGGAGATTTGCAAAACTGATTTTGGAAAATATTTACCAAAAGCGAAAATATTTCTTCCTTATCCTTTGGGAAGTGATTAACTCAAAATTCAAAGCTGAGATTCTTTCCCATGTATCTCACGGCTATTTTTAAAGGGGAAAAGATAGACTTTTATCTTCCAAAAATCAAATCCCTACAATATTGGAAAAACTCTATCCTCATTGGATCTTTTAGCCGTTGGAATTCTCTGCACTAAGCAAAAATCTCTCTTTGCTAAACATAGCTAATTTTATCACTTCTCCTTGTTTTTGACCGTTGGATTTTTTGTTTAAAAACTCAACATTTCACTCCCATTCAAGAGAGGAGAAAAAACGAGAAACATACACAACATACGCAAAAAGGGAGAAGTGCAAAAGTGGTTTTTCTAGTGAGAAGAATTTTTCGAGCTACTCTTGAGAAAAGAAAAATCGAGACAAGTTGTGTTTAAGCTGAGCTTTCAAGATATTGGCATACTAGGACCTCATTGTACCTTACATCTGCTTAAATCAGAAGCACCCCCGTAAGGTGTTTTGTAACCCTGATCTTGGATCAGAAAGAGTGAGTGAGTGGTCCTCAGTCGTGTGGACTTTGGACGTGTCCAATCTGGTGAGATTTGGACGTGGTGTAACCTTTCTTAGAAAAGAAGGTTACGTGGTTGCAAGTTGTAACAAGGTGTGTTACTTTTGTAACGTGTTCAGCCCGTTAGTGAAAGTGGTTAAATCCTACACGAGGTAGGTCGTGGTTTTTCACACCTCAGTTGGGCTAGAGGTGTTTTCCACGGAAAAATTGTGTGTGCTTTATTTCCGTATTTATCTTGTTGATTTTCGCCTTTGAGCAAATTGAAAACATCTGGTGCAAACAAGTCAGAAGGTTATTTGTAATTCGAGAATAACCTCTGCAATCAAGAGGGTGTTTGCCAGTAAGTACGCGAAAATTGAACACCACAATTTACCCCCCTCTTGTGGGTAAGTACTCCTAAATACAACAAACACTTCATGCCACATTTGTTAGATTGTGAACCTAAGAACCTCACTGCCACCTGTTGGTCACCATTGTGCTTAGCACCTACGGTTGGACCCTAGGTTTGGCAGGCCATTGGTGACTACTGTGGTAGCTGTAGCTCTTTTGCATCTCCTTTTTTTGTTCTCCCCAACAGAGAAAGTAGCACTCGACGCCATTACCGCTGAATCCATTATCATTGAAGTCTTCTTCATAATTTTAGGGTCGATCTAGGCAGCGGCGTTGGATGGTTGCATGTCGATTCGTAAATTTTTTTGTGAGTCTTTGTATAAGACTCGAATATGGATCCTATGTGTTCAAAAACCAGTCAACCAAAACTTTAGGCTGACGGTTGAAGATCGAGGAATAGGTTTATCCTCTAACATGAAGGATATTAGCCGTGACGCCTTTTTTGTTGTTTATATCAAACTAAAGGAAAGAATTTTTTTGTTGGTCAAAAGGAAGAAAAAAATTCATGTAGAGTATTTTACTATAGTAATTTATTGTGGATTGTTTCATATAAGAAGTGCTACTTATGATAAGGACTAAAACTACCTGTTTGACTCCTTAGACGAAAATTCAGTGTTCCATTTTTAATGAATTATTTTTCCCATGGCATTCTTTCCATATAATTTGAGAACATGAAATCGAAAACAAAAAAGATTTTTCCTCTAGAAAATTTGACCTGATTTCTAGAAAAATACATATTATACTTGCAAAAATATCTAATTCGTCCAAAAGAAAAATTCATCAGAATTTCCTTTTCATCCATATAAATTCTATTAGAATTTCTTTCTCTAATGGTTGGATACTCGCTATTTAAAATTCATGTAATTATTAAAACAAAGCCTTTCAAACTTATGATACATACCATGTAACACATCTTTGGATGTGTGAGCTTAACACCAACACCTCACACAAAACTTAATCTCAATCGCACTAAATTGAATCAAAGTTATTGTAATTAATAAAAAATAATTAATCGTAAAATAACTTCAAAAAATTGCCGTATTATGTTTTTAATTAGATATTTCTATTCAGTTAACAATAAAATTTTTCTTATATCAAATATTTATGAAAATTATCAAATTCTTTAAATAAATTATATGATTTAAAATCTACTACAAAATTTTAAAAATACTGTACTGATAAAAACTTCATGCATCGTAGGTCATGAAACTAATTATCCATTGACAGCACGTGGATTTTAGTTTTTGGAGCAACTGGTGGGTCCAAACACGGCAATCAATGGTCACCACCCACGACCCACTATTTTCTGTATCTGTAGAGGCTAGTTTCTAAATTACCAGTTCTTTTCATTTAATTTTGGCCCAACACTCAATCACACTCAAATCATACATTGATTACTCGTGGGCTGCTATTCTGTCCCTGGCTGGACATTGCTTGTGCCATGCGTGGTGTGTGTATGCTCAAACAGCCGAAGAACTAAGAGCATTCACAATGATGCATTCCTATTTTCGCCCTTATTTGTTTCACACCATCAAATCTAACAATAAAAAATTAAATTACAATTGGTACTCCAATAACAAATCCCAATTCTACATTCAAATATGAACCCTGCTTTTAATTAAATATAAATAAACTAATTTCTTTGATTAATATGGGGCCTATCATTCTTGTAGATTCTCTCACATTGTCTCCACTCTTTGAAAGCCCCAGGTGGCTCCTCTCTCACAACTCACACCACAATTGTGGGGTCTCCACATGCATCAATTGGCCTTCCTACAATGAATCCCAAATATTGGTCTCTTACTCCATTTTTTAGGGCTATATACAATGATAGGTCATTAGGTAAACGGTGATCCTAAAGTAGAATGGGAAGTAAAATAGGTCATTATTGTGGATATTCCAACCTGTTTTTTTCATTGATAAATCTTATTTTACCAACATAAGATAATTTTAACTTACTTCAACGTACTTGTACCAACTCTAACAAAACAAATTAACTTTAATCCACTTCAACTAATTTCAACCCACGTCAACCCACCTCCTTCAATTTGTTTATGTTGGTGTATTGAAGTAATAATTTATAAATTATTTTGTAAAAATAATACGTCTAAAAACTTCCTCGATAGATACATTAAAAAATACCATAAATAGTTTTTTTGATGCAAAAATTCATAAATAATTTAAAAGTTGTTAACGTATTAACATTTACAACAACACTTATTAAATTATTCTCAACTTTTTATTTTAAACAACTTCCACCCATCATACCCAAAAAAAAATATATATCAACTTCTTCCAATTTCAACCAACTTCAACTCACTTCTACGCACTTCAATAAAAATACTAACTTTAACCCACTTTAACCTACTTATATCAATCTCAACCAACTCCACCCATTTATCAACCCCTATTTCCTAACGAAAAAAACAACCCCTAATTGTGTGGCTTTTTCGAGGAAAAAATTAATATAAAAAAGGCAAGGCTTGAATTCAACATCATTCGAAAAATTTTATACAAAAAAAAGCCTTGCTATTTTCATGGGTAAAAACTCATATTCCACTCATTTTCATTCCTTCTCACTTCTTAAAATAAATATCACCCCTTTTCACTTCTTCCCACTCCTTTTCGCTCCTTCTCATACCTATTATTGCAATTATTACTAATAATCAGTAATAATAATCATAATAATAACAATAATAATAATAATAATAATAATTAATAAAAATAATTAATATGAATATTAATCATTATTATTACTAACATTAACAATTACTATGGCTATTATTATTAATACTAACAAGTATTAATGTTATTATTATTAATTATTATTATTTTTAATATTAATTATAATTATTATGAATAATAATTATTATTCTTATTATTCCTCAATAATAATTATTATTATAATAATTAGTTTTAATAATTAATTATTGTTAATTATTAATTAATTAATAATAATATTAATAGTAATTATTTTTAATAATAATAACAATTGTTAATTATTAATTCTTACTACTGTTAGCAATAATTGTTATTATTATTATTAATACTAATAATAAGATTTTTGTTAATTAATTATTAACTATAATACTAATAATAATTATATTAATATTAATAATAGTGTTTGTTATTATTAGTACAAATGTTAATAATTATTATTATTGATAAAATTAATAATAGTAATTATTATTACAATTATCACTAATATTCATTGATAATAATAATGCTTACTGTTATCGGATTTCTAATTGTAATTAATAATCATAATAACTGTTAATAATGTTAATTACTAATAATAATAATATTAATCCTAATAATTATTATTAATATTAACAAACATTATGATTATTATTGTTAATTATGATTATAAATATTCATAATTATAACTATAATTAATAATTAATAATAATTGTTGTTATAATTATTATTAATTATTAATATTTTATGAATAACTAATGTTAATTAATAATAATATTGATATTAATTATTTTTCAATATCAATAACAATTATTGTTATTTATTATTATGATTGTTTATTATTGATTATTATTAATAATTAGAATAATAATAATAATTGATACAAAAATAATGATTATTATTATTTAATTACTAATAATAATAATAATAATGAAAATACTAATTATTATTAGTAGTATTGATCGATAACGTTTATTGTTGTTGTTTTTTGTTGTTGTTGTTGTTGTTGTTGTTGTTGTTGTTGTTGTTGTTGTTGTTGTTAATATTGTTATTATTATTATTATTATTATTATTATTATTACTATTAACATTAACAATAGTAATTATTGTAAATATTAATAATAATTATTATTGTGATTATTATTAATATTCATGTATAATAATAATAATAATTATTATTATTATAGTGATTTTAATTAGAATTAGAATTATGATTAATGTTAATATTAACAAGAAATGAGAATTGATAATATTAATACTTGTATTAATGTTAATAGTAATGTTGCTATTAATTATAAATATTCACAATTTTTGTGATTATTATTATTAATATTAATAAGAATTATTATTGCAATTATTACTGTTAATTGGTATTATTTTTATTATTAATTATAATAATTATTATTATTAGTAGTTATTATTATTAATTAATATATTCACTATTCATTAATCATTATTAATAATTATTTTTTATTAATTAATAATATTATTAATAGTAATTATTTTTAATTTTAGCTATAGTTATTATTTTTAAATGTTATTATTAATTCTCAATTATTATTAATATGAATAATAGTAATGATAATAATTAATCCTAATAATACTTTTTGTTATTATCAATTAAATATTATTAACTATTAATTATTATTACTAATTTTAATAAAATAATAATTATTATTGATGGTAATAATGTTTTGTTGTTATTAATATTGACTATTATTATTAACAGTAATAATAACAATTATTAATTAATAATAATTATTATTAAATTTATTACTAATATTCATTAATAATAATTGTTATTATCATAATAATTATAATTATTAATTTTAATAATCAATAATAACTATTAATAATGTTAATATTAATAATTATTATTGTTATTAATATTAACAATTATTATGATTATTATTATTATTAATAATAAGAACTATTATTGCAAATATTATTGTTAATTATTATGGATTCCTAGAAGGTGTCAAAACGGGTGAATTGTACTAGGTTAAAGCATCAGATTTTGGCCTAGGAAATTAAACCAATATAGTAGAAGTACCAAGTTATGGCTTGTTCATTTTCAGCATTTTGGAGGAGTCATTAGTAGGTTGAAACATGTTAGAGCAGGTTAGAGCAGTTTGGAACATGTTTGAATGGCAGTTAGTAGGTTAGAGCAGGTAGAAGCAGGTTAGAGTAGGTGGGAGCAGATTGAAACAAATGGGAGCATTGTGGGAGCAGTTTGACGTGTATTTGTTGCGATTATTCAAATATTATAATTATTGATGATTATTGATGTTGGATACTTTACATTTTTGTAACATTAGTTCATCATAGATTTATGAAAATATGCAGCCAAAGAGCTAGGTAATAATTAATATTTTTTTCACCTATTTCTTACTGTCAAACCAGCCTATAAATGCAATTTATATCTGTAGCAGTGTGATATATTAAGCTACTTCTATTATATTTTCAAACCAATTTCAAACCGAACCATTAATGTTGGAATGTATTATATTTTAAAATTACGATATTAAAATTTTTATATTACTTATTTACAAATTAATGTCACGGTTCGGCAAAGTTCGAGCACGATTCAGTCAAATCTGACTTGGTTAAAGCTTAACTCATGTTTGGACTCGACATTGGTCATTCGACCAAAGCTAAGCAAGATCTCCACTGGCTCTAATAGACTTATATCTTTTATTTTTAGTTCAGGCAATTTGGAGTGGAAACAGGAAAGGTAGGCGGAGTGAATGAAAATTTTGGGTGTGTGCTCAAATTTCTCATTCAAACCCAGGTTTTCGATTGAGATTTGTTGCCATCCTGTTGACGCGTTCCAACTTCCAACAGGCAATCGGATGACCCGGGTGGATCCACACAGGTTGTGTGGATCCTGTTTCCTGTTTTTGGTTTTTGGTTTTTATTGCGTTTTGGGATTTGATTTTTCCCTGTTTTTGTTTTGTTCCTTTCAAAGAACTTAGTGGTTTGAGAAAATAATATATTTGCCTTTTATGGATTATCTTAAATGTATATTTTGAGCTGAAGATCTTTTTTCTTTGGAATGATATATATTTGGATTTTGAATCAACATCTCTAAGGACAGAGATGTCGGCAGAGGTAAGGTTATTTGCATTTGAATCTCTCTAGATTCCACGAAATCGGAACCTACACTGGGAGATGGTGTTATTGTTGTTGATATATACTTGAATTTTCTTATATAAACTGTATGGCCGACTTATGCACTTCATGACACTGTTGACAACTGCTTGTGATTTTGTCTTTTTTAATCCACTTTTTTTTACTTTGATATAGTTTTCTTTGTAAGAAATTGTAATCTCCTCTTATTGAACTTGTTGAGCATCTTACTGTATAGATTGTCCTTGCATTCTCTTTATTTTATCTCCTTGAGCAATGAGCATATCACTGTATAGGTTGTTCTGTATTGTCTCCCCATCATATGAATTTACTGTACTTATGCAGCATGTGATTTTAACTATTTTGAGCTTTCCATGTAAAATTGATGTCCTTTGTGTTCACCTTGTTTTATTCTGATTTTGCTATACTGCTCACACATGTACATCCTACTAATATGCTTCTATTGCATATTCACTGCTAATCTCTATCTCATATATATATTAAAAGTTGCATGGAATCAATGTAAGAGTGTCATGTATCATGCCACTTAGGATGCCATGTGTAATGCCGCGTAGAATCAATTAGCTACATAAGTGTTCATGTATGGTTCAACTAATGCAATGATATATTTATTTTAAAAAATAACTTTTTACATATCTTATATATTTATTAATATACTATAATAAAATATTCATTGCATTAATAAATAAAAAAGGTGGTCCATAAAGTTTGCCCATAAAAATAAATGTTACAGATATTAGAGAATTTTGATTAAAAAATTGTAAATAAATAATTATATTATGAAAACAAAAGGAATTTTAAGTGATTTAAATGAAAAAAATAAAAGAAACAATAATAACTCAAAAAAATAATAATTACGTTGTTATGAAATTATTACTACTTTTAAAATTGATACATTTTTATTACTTATTTATATTTAATTGAACTTAAAAAGACAATTGGTTAAACTTCTTGCATGCACTTTTCACATGTCTTATGTAGTCATTAGTAATAAGATAATACAATTTTTATTAAATTAAGATAAATAAAAAATTGGTCTATTTATCTACTAAAACTTGCCCACAAAAGAAAAGACATCTCATATATTAGACAATTTTCGAACAATAGTAAATAAATAGTTACGGTACATATATAAAAGGAATTTAAAATAATTCAACGAAAAAAGAAAAAGAAACAATGATAACTCAAAAAAATAATTATTTTGCAATGCAATATCAATTCTATATATTAAAGTGACCCAATGTTGTATAGTCATTACTCTTTAGTAATAAAATTTATTCTCCAAAAATATAATCTTTTAACAATGAAATATTGAACAAATGAAATAAAAAAGTGAGTTCATATTAAGAATGAAGAAGAAGTTGTTACAATAAAAAAAGAATCTACCAAAACACTCAACTTTTGATAATTAAATTATCTAACATATCAATTTATTTTTACTATTCGAAAAGAAACCATCTATTATGTTCTTAATATATTTAAAAAATATTTGAATTATATCCTTGCATCGTAAGGGTATAACCCTAGTATAATAAGTAGTAGAACACTAAGAGGTTCTAAAGACTTCCATCCCTCATCTATAGAATTTCGTGCAATAGAAATTCTCTGTCTTTGATGCAATATACAAATTTGATCTCATTTGTTAGATTACTTTTATATTTTTAATTCAAATTAAAATTTTGAGTAACTGTCTACTCATAATGCTAATCACGGTATCTTATCAAAAACCACCGTATGCTATTAATAACTAAATTTTCTATGCCCCCTCCCCCCCCCCCCCCCCCCCCCAAAAAAAAAGAATTTTCCCTCTTTTCACTGCCCTCGGTTTCCTTCTCCTCTTTAAACTCATCTACTAATCAGCACTCGGCGATATTTAATTTGCTATTATCACTGAATGAATTCTTCAGTAAGCCTTGTCCTTTGAATGAGTATTTTTTTAATTTATTTTTGCTTTTCTTTCCATTGTACTTTATTAATCGATGTATCACTTTTCTTAAATTTTTGTTCTTCTTTATCCATTCTATGGAACAATTGTATTTCCTCTCTCTTTATGTAAATTAAACAGGTATTGCGTAATTTTGTTTACTCTCTCTATAGATTCGGTGATTGTAGATGGTTGTTTTGCTAATATTTTAGAATTTTTATTTTCATTATTCCACGTACGGTTTTCCTATAGAAGTAATGCTTGGGGCTTGAAGTTTTCTTCATTTTATTTTTGTGTGATTTCATTTGATGTTTAACATTATATATATTTGATCGGAGCAGTAAATATATTCCCCTTTATCTTTTTTTTGTGGAGGTGAAATTCAGGTAAAGTGATATTGGCAAACTTATATGGTGTTTGAGTTTGATTACTTCTAATTGATGAAACCATATAACCCATTGTCTTGCTTGGACCTCAATTAGATTAGCACATCGTATCCCAAAGACAAATGATATTGCCATTTTTGCTTATTTAGTTGGTAACTTTACAAAAATCAAACGGTACTGTCCAACTAATATTCATCAGTATTCATGAAATCTCTCCAATTTGACGCCTGCTTAGCTAAAGATACAACATCTGGAGGCTCTTGCTTCTTTATGAATCAATGTAACGTCGAGGCAGTCCTTGAAGATATCCGACCCTGAAGCTAGCTTCTGGAAACAAAAGGCTAAATATTATATGCATTGTTAAGGCTGTAAAGAAACAGGGAAATTTGTATATATGATACTTTTTTTGATTTCTACTTTAGCCTAGATTTTTGTAGTTATCCTCTTAGATTTAGATTTTTTTTTTTTTGGTTGAAAAGTTTACAAGGTATCCCTTTCCTTTCTTTAGGAATTCATCAAAGTAACTAAATCACAATTTTCCATGAGATTTCAGATCAATCCATGAAGCCAATGTTCCCTGCCGTTCCAAGAAACTTGGGGCCTAAAGTTGATGAAAGTAGCTTTAGTGCACCAATAATCAAACAAGTGCCTTGAATTATTGATGTCAATAAGAATTGACCAAGAAGAAAAGAGACGTCATCAATTAGCCTAAAATCACAACTAAAAACTCGATTTATTCCGGCAGAATTCCGACAGAAAATAGGTCCGTTGTAACATACGACGGAATTCTGACAGATGGAATTCTGACGAATTTTCTGACTGAATGTAAAATGAAATTTCCGTCGGAAAAAATTAAAAAATGTCAATTTTTTTGACCCGAGTTGAATGGAGGGAGAATTAAAGTTTTTTGAACATTCCGGCGGAAAATCCGTTGGAATTCCGTCAAAAAAATAATTTTTATTCCGACGAAATATTCCGTTGGAATTTCTCTTATAAATTTCACTCCATGCTTCATTTTTCGGTGTTCATTTCGTAAAATAGAGAGAGATGGAGAGAGAGAGGGAGCAATGCATTACTGTCGCTTGCTATCGCCCCATCACCGCTTGCTGCCACTCCACCGCCATCACCTCCTCCCATTGTCATTTGTCGTCGACTTTTTGAGAAGGTTTTCTCGTGCGTAATTTATAATGTAGTGAATTAAGTAAATTTGTATAATTTAATAATGTGTATAATTTACTTGTATATGCGTAATTATGTATAATTTACTTTTTGAGAAGGTTTTCTCGTGCGTAATTATGTATAATGTTAGTTTCCTACGTTGATGTTATTTTGTTAAGTTGACAATTGTTTCTCAATTTTGTACTTTAATATATTGTTAAAGAATATAGTTTTTTATTAATTAAGCAGAATTGAATGTCAATATCAATTTAACATCAACAATGAGAATTTATTAAATAATAGATACCTTGGAAAATATTTTTATAGTAAGCTACTATATTTTTTATATCTTTTTAAATAAAATTTTAAAAAGCTGATGGATTTTCGATGGATTCCGACGGAATTCTGACGGAAATTCTGATGAATTTTTTCAAATTTTAAAAATTCCGAGGGCTAATGCGATTCTGTCGGCCCGATGGAATTTTTCTATCACAATTCCGTTGAAAAATCCTCTGACGGATTGTGCTGGTCCGTCGAAAAGATTTTCCGACTCCATACGTAGGAAATTCCACACGAAAATTCATGTTTCGACAGAAAAATTTATTTCTTCGGTCGAAAATTCCATTGGAATAATGATGATTTTTAGTAGTATCCAAGGGATCTTGATCATCAAAAAAAGAAGGAAAAAAATAAACTTTCACCGATTTTGTGCACCCCCCAAAACTTATGGAAGGTTAACTAGAACTCTTCCTCTTGCAATCCAAGGGATGAGTCAAATAACATGTCAATGTACTTAAACAACAATGTTATTTTCAATATTAAGATTGGATCTTGTAATGCCCTTATATCTATTGTCTTTTAAGATTTACGTATGTGCCTTTTTTCATGTAGTAGTAAACGTCTATTAATGAAATTTCCAAGTAATTGATTAGAGAGAAGATGAAACGTCTTTTCGGGTGTAAAAAGGGGGGTTATATGTATGTTAAAAGGCAAAATAAACTAAATCTGATTAATATCGTAACAAATGAAGTTACGACACTTTGTAAAAATATGAAAAGTCATTCAATTTAGATATAGTTATATAGATACATAGATAGATTCCTTCTATACTACTAATTAGCTACTTTTCTTTCACTTCAAGGCTAATAATATAAATGTTTATATTATTATTAAAATTTAAATACCCGTATAAACGTGCAGACATAAACTAGCAGAAAAAAAAAAGGAAAAAACAAAGAAAGAAAGAAGCAACCGAAAGAAAGCAAGAATGCAAACATGGAATTATGGGGTGAGAGTGAAAAAATATTGAATCATTTATTGTTCTACTGTTTTACGGAGAGTAAAATTAATATCTATGATTGTTTATAACTCATAGCCTCCTCTCTCTCTCCTCCTTCGTTTTGTCTCTATAAAAAATGCCTCATCTCTTGTGAATTGTGATTGATAAAGGTTGTTATTCTTAATTTGCCAATGGTGAGTTTTATGAGCTTGGTATTTTTTAAGATTAAATGTTGTCACGCTATTTTTGAGATCAAGTTGGTTTCTCCCCCCTCTGAATGAATCATATTGTCTATTCCTTTGAATAATTTTACTAAATTTAATTTCTTGTTTGTCAAATTTGAGGTCAAAGTTAACGTGGATTTTCCATAGATATTAACTCTTCGAATACAATATATGATAACATGTAAGTATTCCTTATAAGAAAGTTATGCTAGATATGCAAATCTTCATGTCAAAAGTTGCGTCAAGATATAATGAGTAAGTCGAAATGAGTGATTAGTGTATCAACAATTATTTTTTTTAGGTAAGAGATTTGTTCTATTACTTTAGATGACATTCATTTGAATTTGATACCTTTCGTAAAGTGTGTTATGACTCTTAATGAATGGATTTACAATTTATTTTTTGAGAGAAAGAAATAAGCTATGAAAGCAAAAAGAATAAATAACATAAATCATGAAAGGAATATGACGACGTAGCCTATATTGTAGGCCACATGTTAAATAAAAAATCCTTTCTAAAACTTGGCATTGAAATTTTTTTAACTAGTAATGATGTAACAATAATAATAATTTTTAATGTGAATCTCACTTTTATAAAATCTGAAAAAAATTTAAATACAGATAATTTTAAACTTATAAATACTCATTCCATTCGAACTACCAATTTCAAAAGACTTAATTTAATTTTGTCCTATACTCTTGATGCTTATCCTGACGCACTGGAAAATTGATCGCAGTCCACCGGCCAATCCATTTGAATTCTGAAGGAGTGAATGAGTGATTAATGGGGGGCAAACAAAAAAAATTTATTAAGTTTTGTCCCCTTGCTTAGAACACGTGGTTGACGTCAATCATCCGACCACTGCTTTCAGCAACGTACACGTCTCTTGCCCAATGCAAAGCACTGCCAATCAATCGTCGTAGATATCTTGACCTGCCTCCAAAAATGAAACGTGAATAATGAATTAATTTACAGTTTGGTGGTGTCCATCAGTCGTCCTTCACATTGGTACTTCCTCAACTTCGCCAAGTGGCAGAATATGATTGGGAGCACAGTTTTTATTTTTCTAGGTATTAATTATTTATTGTTAACTATTTAAATTAACTATTTTTAAAAAAATATATGCTAAAATTCGCTAATTTTTAAAAAAATATTTGATAAAATTTCATTTATATCCATATCTCTACATTACTTTTTAATAGAATATACTTTTTAAAATTTATTGGTCATCCTATTTTCCTTTTTAAAAAGTTAAATTTATATCATATGAATAAATTAATTTCATTTGTGATCACAAAAAAAATCTTTGTCATTCATAAGATCTTACTTTCTCACGAACTTTCCATAACTTGTATTCATATTTTATCTTATTTCTTTTCAATTTATACTTATGTAAATAATGCCGACGTTTGTAACGCTATTTTGTTATTTATTAATTTTTTTGAGTTACGAATTGAAATTGAATTTTATATGAATTTCTAATGACTTTATTTTTATCAAGTTCAATTTATACAGAATATAGTATCAAATGTTATTATTTTGCATCAATCTAAAACTCATTATCTAGATAATCAAAAGGGAGACTAAATAATCTAAAGTATAAATATCAAACATTCATAAAAGGTGCATGGTGGGAGAATCAAATAAGCTTAATATAACGAAATTAGAAAATCTACACAAAAAAATCCACTGCTTGGCTAAAAAAACTACAAACAGCGAAAGAGATAATGCAGCTTCAGTTGTTTGTTTTTTGTCCCGAAAAAAAGGAAATGCCTCTATTTTTGTTAACCCTCAAGATCTAATTGGATTCGAATACTATTGATATAAGTTTTCAAGCAATACTTTATGATATTCCGTTATCTTTCTATTTCATAAAAATAATATTATATAAATATAATTTAATGGCATGTAATGTAATTTTCTTTTGCTCTTAGGTAAATGAGTCATTCCTATAAAAGGCTCTTCTGAAAAGGCTAATGAAAATAGTCTTTCTAAAAAGAGTTATTTGGGGCAAAATAACTGTTTTCAAACAGCTATTCACTAAACACCTATTAAGCTATTTGACTTAGTCAAACTAGTTATAACATTTCCAAATTGCTCTTTTTTTCCCAAGAAGTTATTACTAACAAACACCCCCAATATATTTTACGCCTTTATAGCACAATTATCAAATTAGTTTTCCTGCAAGAGAATTTTTTTTTTAAAAAAAAGACAACTTAAATTAAGAAATAATGAATTTTAGTCATTGCCACTCCAATAAACCCAAAAATCGAGAAGTGAGAGTTTTAAATGTCGGAAAGAGTGAAATTCAACAAGTGCACCGAGACCATAATACATTGTGCTCGTGTGAGTATAATATTATATAATTTTTAAGAGTTATTAGGTGTATAAAACATATTACCAATAAAGTGCACTAGGGATCACGTTAAAATTTATTTGAATTGAACCTTAATAAGTTGAACCAAGTAATACATGCAGGTTTGATGCTATCTATTTTATCCATTGAATAACATCCATCATCATAATCAAAGTGTCTCCTGATGTGTTACTAGACCCAACACACAAGACTTGTTCTTTTTATGATCAGATGCCACTGTAAATTGTAAAAAAATATAAAGAGTTGTAAGAATTATAAAGAAGTTATAAGAAGATATAAGAAGCCGGCAATTTTTTGTAAATTTTCATAAATTATAGAGATGTATTTTATGAGTAATGAATTTGTGAACAAGACTTCCCTATTATTCAGTGCGAAAATTCGGTTGATGTTTGAATTACTGTGAGCTATTTGGTTGGAGAAAACTTATGAAAATTTTACTATAGAATATGAATGTTATTTGGAGATTTTTAGTAAAGTTTCATGAATTTTGGGTGTTTATTTCACGAGTTACAAATTTGCGATTGAAACTATCATGTTTTGGTGCTTGATTTTGGTTGCTGTTCAAAATTTTTTGGTAATTATTCGCTGGGCCAAAAATTCACAAAATTTTAATATAGGTTCTCTATGATGCTTCTAACTTTTATGGAAATTTTCATAAATTTTGGGTGTATATTTCATGAGTTATGGATTTTTTATTGCAACAGTTCTATTTCAATATATAACTTTGGGCGTTCTTTTAATTTTTGTGGAGAATGGGATTTAGGAAAAATTATAAAAATAATATGATGCGTGCCTCTTACTATGTTGTATTTGTCTGTAAATTTTCGTGAATGTTGGATGTGTATGCTTTGAGTTACAAATTTTTGAGTGGATTGCTATGTTTGGTGTAGTTATGGGTTATTCGATTTATAAATTAAATATTTATCATGTTTGTGATGCTTTTACGCATTAAAATAGTAAGGTGTCGTTATGATTCATTGGAAACTTGTTAATTATTTTGGGTAGGACTATGCCCTATTTCGACTGTGATTTTATGAGCTATATGATTTCATTAAGCTATGTTTTTGGACAAAAAGGTTCATGTCTTGTTTGAGGCTGTTACATGACGTTCTAGAGTTATGGCCATAGAGTAAGTTATCTTTGTATTTGGAGCTATATTGGTCGCTAGTTGGTACCTTGAGTGGGCGATTTTCGATCTGCCAATTGACTCCTCAGTGTATGTTATTTGGAAGCAGTGTGGGTTGTTGGTTGGTACCTTGAGTAGGCTTATCCAATCCACCAATTGACTCCTTAGTTTGTGTTATTTGGAAGCTGTGTGGGTTCCTGATAGTCCATGATGTGAATGTGACTCTATATTTTGTGATTTGAGGATATCTACATACTTTAGAGCATTGGATACTTGGTTGGTATCATATGAATGAGCTATGGCTGGTCTAGTAGGATGTGTTTGTCACCTTTGTGTTGTAATTGTTATTGGTGCGGGTCATAAGCTGATTTCTCCTAAACTAAAAAGTTTTGCATTTAGCAAAGAATATGTGATATGTTATGAAACTGGTTTTGGCTTGGATTTAGACTTTGGATGTCTTATGAAATTAGTTTTGGCTTGGACTTGGATTTTGAATTTGGTTTTGGATTTGAACAATCATTCATGATATCTATGAGCTTATGATTGATTTTGAAATATATATGTGATTGATAAGTAGAAATATATTATGTGTTTATGGCAAGTACTTGAACTTTTGTGAGAAAGTTACTTTGATTTATATGCTAATTATGGTTATGGATGAGCCGTTAACTTAGCTTGCTTAGTAGACTTTATTTTCTTTTGGACTCTAGTGAGAACTAAGAGCCCAAAGGACATGGTTGGTATGGGATAATCATACTTAGTTTAGTAAATAAACTAACATCAGAGTTTGTTTAGAGACTTAAGTAAGCGAGGGTCCTTAAATTGCACATGTTATGGGACTGGTATAACTAAGTTAGTCTAATTGCCTACCCCATGACATACATATATGTGTGTGTATTTTGTAAAGTTCGTGATCATGTTAGATATGAAAGATATGAGTGTATTTCAATCTTTGAAGCACGAGCATATTCTTATGTCACATTCTATATGCCATATGCTATGCTCTGTTTATGTGTAATAAGATATGTGTATTGTGTGATTATGTGTTAACAGATTAATGTGCAAAGTGTAACACCGGGGAAGGTAAAGGTTATTCACTGGGCTCAGAGAGTTCATGACCTCATCATTTTTCATGTTTTTAAAAGCTAAATGAGATCACAGAAGCACTAAAAAGGCTAGCTACCTGTTAGACAACTTTGTGAAGAACCAAGCTGGGAATTGAGGCCTTATTATGGGTTATGTGATTAATTATGTTTATTAGTTACATTAAGAATGTATTTTGCATGAAAACATGTAAGATTGTTATGGATTTGTTCCAGATATGTATGTGAATGTGTGTTTTAGAATCATTGTGTCGCATTTGGACTAAATTCCAACCAAGGCTTCCATAGTGCTTGTCTTATAACAAGTTAATTAAGGTTAGAGTTTAGATAGCCTTGCGGGTAGGGGCGGATTTATGACTAGGCTAGAGGTGTCCATGGACACCCTAGCCCAAAAAAAAAAAAAAAAAACACTCTAATAAGCTTATTTGGACCCTGTAAAAATACTATAAATGAACACCCATAAAAAAAGCCCAAAAAAAATTTAAATATGAGTTTCTGACCTTGGATAATTTATTGGACTGGTAGAAGTTAATTGGACGCAGGACGCGGCCCATTTTCCAAGTTAGGTAGCTAGGCTAGCCTTTATTAAAAAATAAAAAAAAATTGAGCCCATTTTGATTCCCATTTTTCCAGCCTTGGACGGCACCCACTCAAACTCCCATTCTCACTCTGCCTTCCCATCACCTTGCCAGCTTGCCTTCTGCCTGACAGTTCTCATTCTGCACAGCAACCAGCCGCCGAACGGCCGAAGGCACTGTTGTGTCTGCCGGTGGAGACCCCGACGCTGCCGACCATTAGTTGTCGTCCGCCGAAGCCACAGACTATCGGCCGGTCACACTAAGCAAAGGTTAGTTGGGTTTAATGGGTTATATATTTAGGGTTTCGATTTTCATCATTTGATGGTTTTAATTACTTCTAATTACTTGCTCTCAAATTATGTTTTGTAGATAGCAATTGATTAGTGAATTGTTCAATGTTAAGCATCTACATTGGCTCATCAATCAATTAGGTTTGTTTTCATTTATTCTTTCCAAAATTTTCTATTTTTTGGTTAATTTTTCATGCTCAAGTTCAATTTCTATATTTGATTTCAACCTTGGTGGACAAATTAGGTTGTGCAATTAAGTTTAAGTGTCAATTTGTGTGGATTTGTAATTGTGGAGTTGGTTGATGAGCATCCTTAGAATTCATTGCAATTGTGAATTGTTATTTGTTAATCAATTAATGAAACTTGCTACTTCTTAGCTGGAAATTGCTTGATGAATGTCCCTAGAATCAATTAGTAGAAGTTAATTGGAAATTGCATGGTTTTTATTTTCCATTGATTAATTTTTGTACATAATTTAAATGGAAAGTGAAGCATGGAAATATGGATGGTTTTACGAAGCATGATAATATTAGCTAATGTGTTGCTTGTTTTACCTAAGTGAGCTTAATTTCTAAATTTCATATTCTTTTTTTTTTCTCTAGTTTATATGGATCAATCCAGCTTTCTCGGCAATGAAAATCGTAAAAAATAGACTTTGGAATCGAATGTGTGATTCGTTTTTGAATGATTGCTTGGTTTGTTACATAGAAAAAGATGTATTTGACTCAATGCCTAATGATTCTATCATGTATCGATTCCAAAAAATGAAAAGACGTAAAGGATAGTTGTAATAGTATATTATTATAATATTCCATGTACTGTTTAAATTTTATTTTATAGTACACATGGTGATGAATGTTCATAGGTGGACAACCCTAATTCAAAACCCTCAATCCGCCACTGCTTGTGAGTGTTCCAGTATGTGTGTAATATGAATACAGATTTTCACAAAAAACAGTAACTTGTGTAGGAGACGGAATATTATACATTATGGGTAATTTTAACATTTACCTATATACCTCTGCAACATATAAACATTAAAAAACAATTGTGAATATACCAATATACAAAATAGTTTTGATGTACTAATATCCATAATCTTATCTAAAAGTTATAATTAAATATATGACCGAAAACTCACTAATTGACACTTTTACCAAACTCACAACTCTTCTATTTGTCTTTGACATATAATATTCTAAAATTTGAGAAGAAATTTTATAACTTCACTAACTAAAAATTTGCCCTAACAATTTTTAAAAATTTCCCTACAAAGTTTTGGTTACAAAATCTATATATAATAATTGAATTATTTTTTATGGTGTTAGCAAGATTTTTTTAAAAAAATCAAACTAAGTCAACTTAAAGTATTTAATATATATATATATATATAATATATATAACTATATATATATATATATATATATATATTCCTATTAAACAAGACTATATTTAAAATTTTTAAATAAACAAAGATTGTGTTCGGCAACAGAGGTTGAACTAGAGGTTAGTGGATTATAGTTGTCAAAATGTTATGGACCACTACTTAAAAGTGTTTGGTAAAGTAGTGAATGAGGTAGTAGTTAGAGGTTTATATAGTGCTTTTCAAAAGCTAATAAAAATAGCTTTTGAGAATCTCTATCTATTGGTTCTATTATAAATTACAAAATTCTTCTTTTTATTTTTCAAAAATCGTTATTTATTGTGCTATTTTTAATTATTTTATATAAATTTGCTATTTCAATAGCTATATTTACCAAACGTATTCCTTTCAAATTGTTAGTTGAACAGCTAACTACTAGTAGATCATAGCTGATCATTAGTAAAATTATTAATAGCTAATAAAATAACTAATCATTACCAAAACAACTAATTTTATCTGCCATGGGCACTGAAAAAGTCATACACTCATATAAGAAAGCGAGAGAAATGGCAGGGCATGAGGAATTTGAGGAAGCAGATCATGCAGAGGCCATAATCACCAGAGTTGAGCACAAATCTCGCAAGATCGAAAGCTTGCCCAAACATTACGTTGCTCCTCACTTCTTCGTTTTACCTTTTTTTAATTTTTCAATTTCTTGCTGTGGTTTCTGAATTCTGATTCTGGAAAATCGACCAAATTTCGAAAAGGTATAAACCAGTAGAAGCTCTGAAAAGAGCGTTGGAAGGGGTTGCTTTGATAAACAAGGATGAACGGTGCAAGGTTTGTCCAACATTTTGCTATAATCTGATTCTTAACCAGAATTTCTAGGGCTCTCAGTTTTGGGGTTCATTGTTTGACATCCCCCCCCCCCAACCCTCTTTGATTGAATTGTGTGCAGTCGGAAAATTGGATAGTGGTGCATCGGGCGATTATGGCGATCAAAGATGTTGACGGGATGCTTTCTTCCTTGGATCCAGAGTACTATGACATTCTCATAAAGTTAGTGCACTACCCTTCTTTGAATCCCGAATTTTTTTATTTATTTTTTGTTTCAATTGTGATTTTCCTTCCAAAATTGATGTTTTGGGGGGCTTCCTGTCATGGGAATTAATGGAGTTTGCTGCTGATTATAATGGGTTATTGTGAAATGGGCAAATGGCGCAATAATTTTGTAGCTCTGAATTTGCATTGTTTTGCAAATCTTTTAAAAAGAGTTCCTTTTTGGAACGTATGCTTGAAAAAGTTTTAGCGCTGGAATTGGCGGTCTAGATATGAGTACATGACATATAGCCAAAATGGTTCTTGCTAGTTGCTACCATGATCGCCTGGGTTGCTTTGGCTAGTGAAAGAAGAGATTTATTTTCCCTTCCTTATTGTCATTTCTGATGTCTTGCAGAAAACTGATTCTCTGTAAGGAGTGTACACTGCCATTCCTCCGTTTGATTTAATGGTGTTAACTGTTGTGTGATCTTTAGCTTGTTGTAGAAAAAATGGTGAAGTCCCTTAGAGCATCTTGTAAAAATTCCGATTTTGCTTGTTTGATATCTCTCTGCACTGGGTGCCACTTGAGAATATGAACTCTCCTATCTTCTCGATTCTTCCTGCACTCATGTTGCAACTTACAGCCGAACAAATCCTCTTAACTGGAATCTCCATTTTTCATTATTTAAGTAAATTTATTCGTGGACTTAGGTGCTGTGATATTTATTCGTGGACTTAGGAGTTGTGATCTGTTCGTCTACTAAACATCAACATGCTTCGGATTATGGTGTCTTGATATGAATTCCTTGGGTTCTATTTTCAGGTACTTGTAGAGAGGCTTATCAACCGGAGATCGTCCTACTTGTGATCAATGCGTTAGAATACATGAAAAACTGACACAAAGAGCTGGTCTTGGATGCATTCTACGCTGTCTTGCTGATAGAAATGAGAGTACACAAACACAAGAGGGGGGTGAATTGTGTTGTTAAAATTTCGCAGGTTCCTGAAAAACAGGCTTAGACCCTGTTTGCACAGACTGTTTCTGATACGTCCAGTGGCGAAAACTCAGCTGAAATGAATACAAGAAATAATGGACACAGGATTTTTTACGTGGAAACACCTCTAGCCCAACTGAGGTGAAAAAACCACGACCTACCTCCTGTAGGATTTACACACTTCACTAAACGGGCTAAACACGTTACAATAGTAACACACCTTGTTACAACTTGTAACACACGCAACCGTCTTCCCTAAGACTGGTTACCCCACGTCCAAAATCTCCTTGATTTGGACACACTCAACTCACTTTTATGAAAGAAGAGAATAAGATGGACACCTTACTTTTGAATGCTTCTCAATAAGCTAGTGTAAGGTACAAATATGCGCCTAGTATGTCAATTTTGAAAGCTCAATCTTTCACACACTTGGGTCGGTTTTCTCTATGAAAAATATGACTCTTGAGTTCTGGAATATTGCTGTGAAAACCGATGAAGAAAATGAGTGTGGAGTCTTGCTTAAATAGAAAACCAAGTGGAAAAATATTTTCTAAAAAGAAAAAGCTTGGGGCGCAAGGAGTGGAAAGTGTGAGCTGAAAATTCCCACTAACTACTTTGAGCTACACGATTATTTTTAGCCACAAAAACTCAGTAAATCATCCCATGATTTTCTCCACAAATTCAGCCATTTTCTAAAAATAGAGATTTTGTTACTTGGTGGATAAAGCACTCTAAAAATAGACTTGCACTTCTCCCCAAGTTTCTCATAGCCAAAAATAGTCTCTTTGGACTGACTAATCAGCAGAAAATCTTGCTCAAAAATCTCAGAGATGTTAGCCAAAAAATCAGAGAAGAATTCGTGAAAAATCAGTTTTGCAGTTTTGGCTTGAAAATACCTTGAACACCCTGTTCTCAGAACTGTTCTGAGACAGTGTTCTGAAATTTTTCAAAGAGCAAAACCATTTCAAGTAAGTGTTAAATCAAGACTTTCTAATTGGCATATTAACAAGAATCTAAGAAGATAAAACCTATAACAAACCAAGACTCTTGTTGAATCAACCGGACATCTTGTAGAAAAACAACTTGCTGCTCCAAACACCTTGCAGAACTGATCCCCAGGCTGTTCTGGATTCCTGAATCAACTGATCTTGAGAACCTGTTCTTAAGACCTGTTCTTAAGCATTGTTAACCAAGCAATTTCAAAGTATTCCAAATAATATTTGGAACCTGTTTGAACAACACACTCAAGCATATATTACATTTGTGTTTGTTATCATCAAAACCTTATATTACATAAGGATAGGGTCAACAATTTCCCCCTTTTTGATGATGACAAACCAAATGACCATATTGACCATTCATAAGAAAACAAAAACGGTTAGTGCCAAATATTCAAGTCACACAAGAGCAAACAAAAGCAACGAAACATTTAAGAAAGTCAACTCAACCCAAGTCAAAATAAAACAAACATGGTCATCCCTATCTTCCCCCTTTTGGCATTATCGAAAAGAAATATGGGCAAACAAGTCAAAATAGAGTGTTTACAATCACCATCACTTGGGTAATAGAGGAAAAACAACCTGCGATACACTCAAGTATATGGTACGTTAATGATATTGGCCATCCAAGTCACGCACAAACAATTAACTTTAAGAAAACAAGCAAGGCATAGCCAACTAAGATTAGGATAACCACAGTTTATCATAATATACAAAAACAAGCAGTTCAGAACAGTGTCGAGAACAGGCAGAAAAGTGAGAAAGAAGGGAAGACAGAACAGGGAAGGAATTAGGGGGTAGAGCTGTTTCATGGAGGAGGAGAAGAGAATTTAGCTGAGAGAGTTGAAAGAATCGACATGAGATCCTCATGGCGCTTGGCATTGAGAGCCTTCTCCTCAGCAAGAGCAGCTTGAACCTCAGCAAGCTCGGTCTGCAACCGGGATTGATTCAGTAGCAAGGCATCAATAGAAGGCTCACTGGAGGAAGAACCAGGAACAGGGGGAAAGGGTGTTTGAGGCCCCTGTTCCGAAGCTGCTCAGTCTCCTCGGACCAATTTAAACCCGCACCCCATTAGAGTGCTACTCTCTATTGCATCAATCATCTGCACCCCTACTTTCTTCTGCAGAGAAATCCCAAAGTGCTCAAATACAAGAGTCAGTAAAAAACCATACTCCAGATCATATTCTCTTGAGGTGTTTGCAATCCTGGAGATATGGCGAATCATGATTAGTGGGAGGTTAATTTGCTCTCCTCCATCTATAAGGTCAATACAACATTGATCCATAGCATCCGCAAGATTGCGGCCTTGACCTCTAGGGATGATATTCTTAATAATGAACCAAAAGAGCAATTGATGAAAAGAAATCATGTCACCTTTCTTGATGGACTGGGGGGCTTTCAACCTTGTTTGCTGGCTCAGTGTTTGGGTTAATTGCAGTAGCCATGCTGTCCCAAGCACGGTCTTGTCCTCCCGGACATACACATCAAAACCTTCAGCAGGAACACCCAAAATTGCACCCAGATCTTTGGCATTGAATTTCAGTTGCTTCCCATTAACTTCACTGGTCACCACAGGATTGGTGACATTGCAATTCACATAAAATTTGGCCAAATCCGGGACAGAACACCCCAGTTGGGTGTTTGCAAACAGTTCTAGCCACCCCTGGGCCCTGAGCTTGTCTAGGAACACTTCCAGACCCTGTTCCTGAAAGTATATCACCGTCACAATTTTGCCCCGCACCACACTTCTCTGAAGAAATTGGGCCAATTTTGACGTAGTGGGTGCTGCCTTCTTTGCCTTTTTGGAGCTGGGTTCTTCAGGTTCATCCTCAACAGGGCCCTGTTTGGGGACCTGTTTGGAAGAAATCTTCCTCTTAGGAACAGTCTTCTTGGAGGGTGTTTGCTGGGTTGGTGGGGTCTGTTCAGAGCTAGGTTCGACTGGAGCTTTGCCTTTGTCCTTGGCAGGTGACTCGGCAGGAGAGACCTGGGGAGAGCTCTGTTCAGCAGGGGCTTTCCTGGTTTCTCGAACAGGTGAGCTCTCTGGTGAGGAAACAATCTCCTCAACCAGGGGAGGCTCCTGTTTGGAGGAACCAGCTAGTTTAGAAGGTCGAGATGTGCTTTGAGAGGCTAATCTGTAAGACTTTCTGGAGGGTTTAGGAGTAGGTTTAGGTTTAGCAGATCTGGATTGTGAGGGTGAAGAGGAGGCTTTAGCTTGCTTAGCCTCTTTAGCTTGCATGCCCTTAAACTGTTGAACAAGCGGGAGATCTGTTCGTCCCGCAGGCACCTTAATTCTTTTCTTTTTTTGACCCTCACCGGTTTGGGGTGTTTGCACCGGTGTCGTTTGAACATTTTCAACAGGGATCTCAGGCCCCTCACCCAAATCTACATCAATATCAACAACCTTCTCCGCAAAATCATCCAACATCTCTTAAAAAACAGGACTGGGCTCAGGTTGTGGTTCACTAAAGTCAGAAACAGGTTCCGACCTTGTTGCTGCTAGCATAATTTCACACCCAGTTATATGCACATCATCCGAGTCTCCCTCAGATAGAGACAAGTCATCACCCACATCAACAACATCAACAACTTCGGTTTGGACCTCACTCGCTCCAGCGGCACTTTTAACCCTAGGTTGTTCAAGAATAGGTTCAAACAATTCCAAATCTCACCCAAATTCGGGTGGTACATCAGCCAAACCCAAACCCAAACCCACAGAGCTCAAGTTCAAACCCAAAAGGTTTCGAGATAATTGGCAAAGGAGGCAAAAATTCGAACCTCATACCTCCAAACAGTACCGGAGTAGTGACGGCTGACACGGGCAGTGACGCTGCAGCCGGTGGAGACGCCATGCATGACCGCTTCGAAGCCGGAGCCTGAGAGGTGGTGGTGGTGCGCTCCGCAGAGGCGAAGGAGCTACTGCTGGAGGTCGCCATTGGAGCTGGAGAGAAGCTTGGGTTTTGAGAGATTAGGGTTTTGGGCTCGAGAGAGAGAGATTGAGAGAGAGATTTTTTAGTGGCTAATGAGCGAAGTGTGTAGGCGAGGGAGCTAAAGAGTCGACTGGCTTTCAACCGAAAAAGAAGAGCATTAAGTCTCCCAGCCGCGCACGCTTCGGGAAAGGAGAAAATTTTTTAAAAAAATCTCAACAACTGAATTAACTACCTGATTTGTACACGTTTGACAAACAGTGGCCATACCTGTTCTTGATGCTTGTTTCTGCGGTCAGTTGTTCGGTAACATAGGACAATAAAGGCAATATCATCAGACCTCAACGAGTGTCAACAAGCTGTATTCCACACATGTGCTAAATATAGCACCAAGTTTGACTGCAACCAATAATTTTAACAAGCTTGACCTGAAAGATGTTTTGACTAACCAAGCATTGGGGGTTAATAAAAAGATGATCAAGTTGTTTTAATTAAACCCAGTTCAAGTCTATTCTTCTCAAATTGTTCTCTGCTTAGTGTCTTGGTGAAAATATCAGCAATTTGTTTATTAGTGGCACAAAAATTCATTGAAATCAAACCCTTTTCAAAATTATCTCTCAAAAAATGGTGACGAATGTCAATATGTTTAGTCCTTTTATGTTGACATGGATTTTTGGAAATATTAATTACACTTGTATTATCACAAAAAATAGGAATGCATCCCGTGTCAACACAAAAGTCTTTGAGTTGTTGCCTTATCCACAGCAATTGAGCATAACAAGAAGCAGCTGCAACATATTCAGCTTCGGCTGTGGACATGGCAACAGAGTGTTGTTTCTTGGTTGCCCAAGATACCAAACAAGGTCCAAGAAAATGAGCCATACCTGAGGTGCTTTTTCTATCAACCAAGAAACTTGCATAATCAGCATCAGCATATCCAACAAGGTCAAAGTTGCATCCTCTAGGATACCATAAAGCCAAATCAGGTGTATGTTTTAAATATCTAAAAATCCGTTTAACAGCCTTTAAATGTGATTCTTTAGGTTTAGACTGAAAACGGGCACACAAACCAACACTGAAAATAATGTCAGGTCTACTAGCAGTTAGGTAAAGAAGCGACCCTATCATACCCTTATAGGATTTCTCCTCAACTGAGGGACTCTCATCATCCATTATCAATCTGGTTAAAGGAGAGATGGGAGTATCAATGGGCTTGGCCGATTCCATCCCAAATTGCTTAAGTAACTCCTTGACATATTTTTGTTGATGGATCATGGTGCCGTTTGAAGTTTGCTTGATTTGCAAGCCTAAGAAAAAATTAAGCTCGCCCATCATGCTCATTTCAAACTCACTCCTCATCATTTTTGAAAATTCATTGCACAAATCATTATGAGTTGTATCAAATATAATGTCATCGACATATACTTGGATAATCAATAAATGTTCCCCCTTAGACTTTAGAAACAAGGTATTATCTACCTTGCCTCTTCTAAAATCATTTTCCAATAAAAAGTTTGACAAACGTTCATACCAAGCTCTAGGAGCTTGTTTTAAACCATAAAGTGCTTTGTCAAGTTTAAAAACATGATTAGGAAATTCCTTACTTTCAAAACCAGGAGGTTGCATTACATACACCTCCTCTTTAAGGTATCCGTTGAGGAATGCACTTTTGACATCCATCTGATATAGCTTGATCGCCATGTGGGCTGCAAAAGCTATCAAGATTCGAATGGCCTCAATCCTTGCAACAGGTGCAAAGGTTTCTTCATAATCAATGCCTTCTTCTTGGTTGTAGCCTTGAACCACCAGTCGGACCTTGTTCCTAGTGGCTGTTCCGAGCTCATCAAGCTTGTTTCGAAACACCCACTTGGTGCCAATAATTGATCTGTCTTCCGGTTGAGGTACAAGATGCCACACCTTATTCCTTTCAAACTGATGAAGCTCCTCTTGCATTGTTGTAACCCAATCTGAATCTACAAGAGCTTCATTAACATTTTTAGGCTCAATGTTAGAGAGAAAAGCATAGAAGGCATAGAAATTTTTGAGCTTGGATCTAGTTTGCACTCCTGTATTAAGGTCAGACAAAATTTGATCAAGAGGGTGCGAACTTTGGTACTTCCATGGTCGTGGAGTAAGCGGATGCACAGACACACTTTCTACTCTTGCATGGATACTTGGTGAAACAGGTTCAGGAACTATTCCGGAGCCTGTTTCTGAGCCTGATCTGAAGCCTATTCTCGAACCTATTCTAGAGCCTGTTTTTGGAGTGTTAGGCTGGTTTTGTTCCAAATTGGGTTCAGCAATACTTCCCCCTGTTTGGTTCAGACCTTGCCCATCTTCCAAGGAAACAGCTTTAGGCCCTGATCCATCCTCGGGATACTTACCTTCTTCATGTGTGAGCAACAAATTTTTCTTAGCAAGGCCCAGTTCGAAATCATCATCCTGTGCATCAATCTCAACTAGAGAGTTAGTTTCATCAAAAAGCACATGCACACTCTCCTCAACACACAAGGTTCGCTTATTGAATACTTTGTAAGCCTTACTGTATGAGGAGTACCCAAGAAAGATTGCCTGATCACTCCTTAGATCAAACTTCCCCAAGGCATTCTTCCCATTATTATGCACATAACATTCACAGCCAAATACTCTCGAATGCATAATATTAGGTTTTCTACCCTTGAAAAGTTCATAAGGAGTTTTGTTAAGAATAGGTCTAATCATGCATCTATTGATAACGTAACATGATGTGTTCAAAGCTTCCGCCCAAAAGTTTCTAGCAAGACCACTAGCAATAAGCATTATTCTAGTCATGTCTTCTAGAGTTCGATTTTTACGCTCTATCACCCCGTTCTGCTGGGGTGTTCTTGGAGCTGGAAAATTATGATCAACACCATGCTCATTACAATAGTCAATAAAGCTCGAATTTTCAAATTCTGTACCATGATCAGACCTTAGTTACACCAATGAGTGTCCTACTCTCTTTTCAGTCTTTTTAATGAATGCAAGAAATTTTTCAAAAGTTTCATCTTTAGAAGCCAAAAACAGGGTCCAAGTGAAACGAGAGTAGTCATTCACTACAACAAGCACATACTTCTTCCCACCTCTACTCATGATCCTCACAGGACCACACAAATCGACATGTAACATTTCGAGAGGTCGGCTAGTGCTAACACAATTTTTCGATTTAAAAGAATTTCTGACTTGTTTCCCCCTAGCACAAGCGTCACATACCTTGCCATCATTGTATTTGATGGAAGGCAAGCCGACTACTAGGTCTTTAGAAACTACTTTGTTTAAAAGTGAGAGACCTGCATGACCTAATCTTTTGTGCCAAAGCATTACATCATCATTCAAGGCACTTAAACAAGTCAGATTATTTTGGGGAAGGGAAGAAATACACACTTTATAAACATTTTTGTGTCGCTTCCCCCTCAAGACGACATCTCCTGTGTTCATATTAACAACCAAGCAACATGTTGGAGAAAACACTACTAGGTTGTCTTTATCACACAGTTGGGACACACTAAGTAAATTATGTTTCAAACAATCTACAAGATATACATTGTCAATAGAATGGGAGAGTGACTCACCTATCTTACCTATTCCGACAATTGTCCCGGACTTGCCGTTACCAAATGCCACACTCCCTCCTTCTGAGGTTGTAAGTGAGAAGAAGTTGGATTTCTCACCAGTCATATGCCTTGAACATCTGCTATCAACATACCACAACTGGCTGTTTCCTAGGTTGTTTCCTAGGCTGTTTCCTGGGTTGTTTCCTGTGCTGTTTGCTGGGTTGTTTGCCTTATTGTTCCCTCTCACTTTAGCCTGCAAAACAAATTAGGGGTTAGTTTTGGGAACCCAGATCCACTTGGGTCCCATTTTCTTAGACATGCGAAGCTCATCTTTTCTAACCCAAATTTGCTTCACATAAATCAAGTTGCTTTCCATGGCATACTTTCTTATAAGATAAGCATACCGATAATGCCCCGTTTTACCACAATAAAAACAAACAATATTTTCAGGTAATCCCACATATTTTCTATTAACAGGGTAAACGGTGCGCTTAGTCACAAAGCCTAATCCTCTTTTGCCTCGGTTAAAGTGAGTCTTCAGCCAATTCAGCACTTGTGAGGACCTGTTCCAGTGCCTGTTTGCAGCAAGGTCTGATCCTACTTGTTTTAACTTTGCAAGCAATTTACTGTTCTCATTAAGCAGGGATTCAACCTTCTATTTCAGTTCAAGGGATTCATTTTCAAGCTTAGTGAAGTCAGTAGCAAAAGCTTCTTCTTTCATACTTAAGGTCTCTTTGGACTCATTGAGGTCTTCATGCAAAACAATGTTCTTCATATCAATTTCAATTTTTTCACTTTTAAGGATTTTGTGTTCATGCTCTAATTCTCTAATATCTCTTTTTAACTCAGAACATGCATCTTTTAACATACAGTTTTAAGAATTAATAGCATCGCACTCATCCATCAAAGTGAATAATAACTCTTCAAGTTTTGCTTTATTTAGACCACGTACCTTATCCTTAAGTTGAGCTAAGCTGTCCAGAGGCTCATCATCTGAGTCAGAGTCACTTCTGGTTATAAGAGCTACAACAGCATCTTCTTCTTCAGTCCCTTCCTCGTGCTCGGTAGAATCACCCCAAGCCGCAAGCATTGCCCTTGTAAAGCGCCTGGCAGAAGTGTTCCCAGCCTATTTTCTGCCCTGTTTCCTGGATTGTTCGGCCTCTTGTTCCTCTTTAAGCAGTGGATAGTTTTTCACAATGTGGTCAAACTTACCACATTTGAAACACCCTGAGAACTGTTCCCGGTCACTGTTCTTGAACTTGCTGAAGTTTTTCTTCTTTGTGTTCTCCTTGGCCTTCTTGAAAACCTTCTTGAATTTATGGGTGATCATTGCCATTTCTTCATCATCAAGGTCCGAGCTATCCTTCTCCATGACTTTTAGAGCAATTCCCCGGTCTTTCTTGATCTCCTCTTGTTGTTGGGAATTTCTCCTAAGCTCATAGGTTTGGAGGTTTCCAATCAGTTCGTCCAAGGTGATCCTTTTCATATCCTTGGCCTCTTAAATAGCTATAACTTTGGCTTCCCAAGAATGAGGTAAAAACCTTAGGATCTTCCTCACCAACTCTTCAGTGGTGAAGGACTTTCCCAAAGATTTTAACTCATTTGTTATATGGGTGAAACGGGTATACATGTCCATCACCGTTTCACGATCACCCATCTCAAACAATTCGTACTTTCTCATAAGTAGCTCAATGCGTGATTGTTTGACTTGGTTTGTGCCTTCATGAGCTACTTGAAGGGCATCCCATATGTTTTTGGCTGACTCGCACTCAGAAATACGAGTGTACTCATCTGAACCAAGACCAAAATACAGGAGTTTTTTGGCCTTAGCGTTTTTCTCCATCATTTTGAAGTCATCGGTATTGAACTCCTCGGGCTTTTTGTGAACTGTGCTTCCATCTTCAATTACTTTCGTGGGAATGAGTGGTCCGTTCTTGATAAGCATCCACAAGTCATAGTCCTCAGCTTGAATGTAGTTTTCCATTCTATTCTTCCACCAACTATAATGTTGACCACTAAAGTATGGTGGTCGAGTTATGGATTGCCCCTCAAGCATGTCATGTGGTGTACTCATGTTTAGGATCTCTCAAGATGTTAATCTTTCTAATGAGAACCTGCTCTGATACCACTTGATAGAAATGAGAGTACACAAACACAAGAGGGGGTGAATTGTGTTGTCAAATTTTTGCAGGTTTCTGGGAAACAGGCTTAGGCCCTGTTTGCACAGACTGTTTCTGATACGTCCAGTGGCGAAAACTCAGCGGAAATGAGCACAAGAAATAATGGACACATGACTTTTTACGTGGAAATACCTCTAGCCCAACTGAGGTGAAAAAACCACGACCTACATCCTGTAGGATTTACACACTTCACTAAACGGGTTAAACACGTTACAATAGTAACACACTTTGTTACAACTTGTAACACACGCAACCGTCTTCCCTAAGACCGGTTACCCCACGACCAAAATTCCCTTGATTTGGACACACTCAACTCACTTTTATGAAAGAAGAGAATAAGATGGACACCTTACTTTTGAATGCTTCTTAATAAGCTAGTGTAAGGTACAAATATGCGCCTAGTATGCCAATTTTGAAAGCTCAATCTTTCACACACTTGGATCGGTTTTCTCTCTAAAAAATATGACTCTTAAGTTCTGGAATATTACTGTGAAAACCGATGAAGAAAATGAGTGTGGAGTCTTGCTTAAATAGAAAGCCAAGTGGAAAAATATTTTCTAAAAAGCAAAAGCTTGGGCCGTAAGGAGTGGAAAGTGTGAGCTGAAAATTCCCACTAACTACTTTGAGCTACACGGTTATTTTTAGCCACAAAAACTCAGTAAATCATCCCATGATTTTCTCCACAAATTCAGCCATTTTCTAAAAATAGAGATTTTGTTACTTGGTGGATAAAGCACTCTAAAAATAGACTTGCACTTCTCCCCAAGTTTCTCATAGCCAAAAATAGTCTCTTTGGACTAACTAATCCGCAGAAAATCTTACTCAAAAATCTCAGAGACGTTAGCCAAAAAAATCAGAGAAGAATTCGTGAAAACTCAGTTTTGCAGTTTTGGCTTGAAAACACCTTGAACACCCTGTTCTCAGAACTGTTCTGAGATAGTGTTCTGAAATTTTTCAAAGAGCAAAACCATTTCAAGTAAGTGTTAAATCAAGACTTTCTAATTGGCATATTAACAAGAATCTAAGAAGATAAAACCTATAACAAACCAAGACTCTTGTTGAATCAACCAGACATCTTGTAGAAAAACAACTTGCTGCTCCAAACACCTTGCAGAACTGATCCCCAGGCTGTTCTGGATTCCTGAATCAACTGATCTTGAGAACCTGTTCTTAAGACCTGTTCTTAAGCATTGTTAACCAAGCAATTTCAAAGTATTCCAAACAATATTTGGGACCTGTTTAAACAACACACTCAAGCATATATTACATTTGTGTTTGTTATCATCAAAACCTTACATTACATAAGGATAGGGTCAACACTTGCTGATAAGGAGAATACAGTCCAACACATCACAAGACCAAGCTTGTAACTTGCAAGAGAAAACACAAACTATGTTGTGGATTGTACACTAAAATGTTTCTCTATGGGTAGGAATACCGGTAGAGGTAAGGTTGCCTACAGTTGGATCTCCCCAGACCCCGCGAAAGCGGGATCCACACTGGGAGTTGTTGTTGTTATGCACTAAAATGTTTGAGTTAGTAGTCATTTGGCTGTTAAACTTTGCTATGCTACGGATTTTGCGTAGAAGCAAGTGCCGTGCTTTTTTCCTAGGACAGTTATTGAACTTCATGGTGGAAGTTACGACTGTCAGTGTACGTGTTGTCATTGTGCTTGTCATTTTGGCAATTACGTATGCTCGGCTCTAAAGATTTTGTGTACGAAGTAATTCCAGTTCACTAACTCAGAGAGGACTGCCCTAACCCCCCCCCAAAAAAAGCGATGCTGAGCCCTACCCCCCCTCCCGGGCCCCAGTGGTACAAGTTCTCGTGTCATTTTGATGAACTACAACATACAACAATAAGCAATGGCTCCCTAACTGGAGACACAAACAACCTGCCACAGGTGCAGGCAGACATAAACAGAAGATATGATGGCATTATTATAAATTGAATATATGAATGAATCAGAACTAAATCAATCTTCATAGAATTGAACTCATTTACAGATCATTCACTACTATGGTATATATCACTATGAAACCTGCAAATATACTACCATGAATGAAGTATGGCTGAGGCCACCTTTACAAAAGCTATCAAAGAATCAAGAGTATATCAAGTCAGCTCAATTATTAAATAATCCAGAATTAACCACCTATCATGACTGATCATGCAACAAGGAAATTGGACCACTGGGTTACTGCAGATTATGGTGACAAGTGATGAACCTCAGTCAATCGAGTTTGACTAGAGCAAAAGAGAGCTGACCCCCTGGACCACGCCTGAAGGACCAAACCTGCAAGATGTCGTCTTTTTCTACCCCATTTTTCTGCACGAGATCATTCCAACCGCCGAGCAATGCATACGAAGAAATAGTCTCCCAATCCTTGAACCTCATCCTTCTTTCTTTCAGTCCGGGTTCTATCACCATGACCTCGAAACCAACCAACTTTCCTCTCTCATCCCTCTTAGCGGACTCGGCCACCTCATCCTGGGTCAACTCTAGCACGCATTGCTTCAGTGGAATAGTCAGCCTTCCATGATTCTTATTCACATCAGTAGCAAACAGTTTCTTTTGGAACACCAGCTTGGGGTCTGAGCCACCCAATTCAACCACCCTCTGCCTGAATTTTGGTGGAAGTTCTGGTGGAACCGAGGGCGGACAATCAGCGGCAAAATTGATGGGGGACTGACGTGGGATGCCTATTGTTGTTCGAGCCCTCTTCACAGGGCTCCTTATCTCCGTGGACTCACTTAAATCAACGGGCATAACTCTCTTTTCACAGATTGGAATTTTGATCGGTTTTGCGTCCAGGTCAAGAGGTTTCGGGTTCGGCCTCAGAATAGGATTTTGATTGAAGGCAGAAGCAGAGATTGAGAGCGGAAGAAGAGAAGAGGACAAGTTCTTCTCTTTCTCAAGAGCCACTTGGGCAGCCAATGCTAGAAAATCCAAAGGAGACATCGAATTGTACAGCTTCAAATCTCCGAAATCATGCACACTCAAAATCCCACCATTCATATTCTTCATCACCATCTTCAACTTCGATTGAAAATACAAAAGGGAAAAGGGTTTCACGAACAGAACACAAGTGAAGTGAAAAATCGATCAAAAGCAATAACAGAATGGAATAGAAATTTGAGGTTTTGATGGAGGGGTTATTTATATCTGTATGAATTGGGAAACTTGGGGGATAATTTTGTAATTTTTGAGAAATCTTGGCCGTCATAACTAGATTTTGGGAATCCCATGATCATGTAAACTCCAATTAAGACACGGATTAGGGAAGGGGAAGTATTCTGTATTTACCCAAAAAGGAAAGGGGAAATACTACCGTTGGTTTTACGCGGGAACGGGGAAGCTCAGGAAGATCATCCGTGGGAGTAGAGATTGAAGTTTGAGAGGATTACAAATACTGCATGTATTGAGGAAACTTGGGCAATAATTATGATTAAAAAAAATAATAATAACTTGGGAAATAATTATCCTGAGAAATTAATCAAGACCGTTGGATGTGATGAGGTGGACTAATGTGGGAATCCTATGATGATCAAAACCCTGAATAATTAAGATAGGAAAGGGAAAGCACTAAAAATAAAATACACTCCCAAAAGATATTTGTGTTTCTTAAAATTTGGCAGAACTATGCACACTTGTTAATAAGTTCTGGAATTTGGAGGGGTGGGGGAATCCTTTACAATGTAAACAAGGTTAGATTTTATATTTTTGATATGGTTTAAATTAAGTGAGACTGTCTGACTATGAAAGTCTCTAAAATATATTATTACACATTATAAAAACTTAATAAAAAAAGAAAGCATTAGTCTCTTGAGATAATATACCAAGAGCACTATCAAGATTGCTGATGCTTTGATACGGTTTAAATTAAGTGAGATTGTCTCACTACAAAAGTTTCTAAAATATATCGTTAGACATTATGAGAACTTAATTAAAAAAAAAGGTGCTAGTCTATCGGAGATACTACAAAAGTTTCTAAAATATATTGTTAGACATTATAAGAACCTAATTAAAAAAAGTGCTAGCCCATCGGAGATAATACATGAAATTGCTTCATTTTAAAAAAGTGGATAATTAGGCCTCAATTGATACTTTGATAGTGTTAAACGGTATGCATGACTTCATACTAGTTTCTTAAGTAAGTTAATACTGATAAGTTTTATACGAGATCGACAGTTGGATATTAAATTTATACATGAACTACTTTTTATCTACTTTGAATACTTGTTAGTCTTTTATGTGGACTTATATTATTATTATTTTTGTTAGATAATTCGTGTCTATATTTATCATTTCTTAAGTATTGTAAACAGGAGATGTTTGTTGGAAAGAAGCCAGCCATAAGACAAGAAAGCAAAGCAAAATCCATAAAAAAAAATGAAAGTGCTTACACAATTGAATGTCACCAATTGACTAGTGTGTGTATATATATATATATATATATATATATATATATATATATATATATATATATATATATATATATATATATATATATATATATATATATATATATATATATATATATATATTAAAATGGAAGTGCCTAAAGTAAAGTCAACTTACAACTTCATACTGACATTGATCCCAACTTCTTTCTTTCAAGATAGTTCGTGAACCTCAAGATAGAAATTATGTCAATCATTATATCTATTGTCATTGTGCAATTACCTATGCTTAGACCTTGGAGATTTAATTTGTATACATTATCTAGATTTTTCAAGACCCTATTTCAATGAGATGCATATTGAGTGGTAATTATTGCTGATGATGTTGATAGCTTCTTGATGTTGAGAAGGGGCCGCCTGATCCTGGAACATGTTTAGTGTTAGTTTTTGACTCGTCTGACTTTCTCTGCTGAGCGACGAGGACGAGCATACAAAAACAGACCTGCATGAAGGGCACAAGTTGAGGATGGTAGGATTAGGAACCTGATGACTATTTGCATGTATGATAGACATAGGCATAGCCTCATGATTAGGGGAAATTACTTGTAAATTCCTGAGCTCTTGGACTTCATTTTGCAACTTCCTCTTTTCCTCTTTTAGGCTTTCACATAACCCGAACCCGACATAGGATGCCATGTGCAATGTAACGTAGAATTAATTAGCAATATAAATATCCATTTATGGTCAAAGTAATGCAATATTATATTTATTTTTAAAAATGACTTTTTGCAGCTCTTATATTCCTATTGCTATACTATAATAAAATATTCTTGCCTTAATAAACTTAAAAGGTGACCCAAAAAGTACATAAAAATAGATGTTACATATATTAGAGAATTTTGACAAGAAAATAGTAAGTAAATAATTATGGTATGAAAACAGAGGGAACTTTAAGTGATTTAAAAGTAAAAAAGAAAAGAAACAATAATAACTCAGAAAAAATAATAATTATGCTATTCTAGAATTGTTGCAACTTTTAAAATTGATATATTTTTTATTATTTATTTATATTTAATGAACTGAAAACAATAATTGGCTAAAATTCTTACATGTACTTTTCACATATCTTATGTAGCCATTAGTAAGATGATAATATAACCTTTATTAAATTAAGATAAATAAAAAAGTTGATCCGTTTATCTAAAAAAACTTGCCTACAAAAAAAAGATGTGTCATTTATTAGACAATTTTTAGAAAGTAGTAAATAAATGATTATGGTATATATAGATACAAGAGGAATTTAAAATAATTTAATGAAAAAAGAAAAAGAAACAATGATAAATCAAAAAAATAATTATTTTATAATGCAATATCAATTCTATATATTAAAGTGACCCAATGTCATATAGTTATTTCTAATTAGTAATAAAATTTATTTTCCAAAAATATAATCATTTAACGATGAAATACTAAACAAATAAAATTAGAAAGTGAGTTCATATTAAGAATGAAGAGGATGTAGTTAAAATAAAATAAAAAAAGAATCTAGCAAAATGTTCAACTTTTGATAATTAAAACATCAATTTATTTTTACTATTCGAAAACAAACAATCTATTATGTTAGTAATGTATTAAAAATATTTTGAATTATGTTCTTCTATTGCAAGGGTATAACCCTAATGTATATTAAAAGCCGAATAGGATTAATATATAAGCTCCACATAGGACAACATGTTTAAGGCCACATAGGATTAATTGGCTACATAAATATTCATACAAGCTGAATTAATACGATGCGATACTAAATTAAGAAAATATGACTTTTTACATAATTCTGTACTAATTACTAAGACATTCATATGATCTTCATTAAAGTAATAGTCAAATTAAAAAGATGATCCATTAAAATTTGCCCGCAAAGAAAACACATCACATGTTAGAGATTTTGAAAAAAAAGGTAATAAATGAATAATTATGAGAATTAAAAAAATGAATTCAAAGTGATAATTTAAATGGAAAAAAATACATAATAATAACTAAAAAAAAGGAACAATAATTATGCTGTGCAATAGAATTATGACTACTTCTAAAAATGGTATATTTTCATTGCTTACTTATGTTAATAACACTAAAGTAAAAATTGACTAAATCCTTGCACCAAATGCTGCATAGGATGATAGGATGCTACAAGGGATAACAATGTTATTTAAAATCAGTGTTATTAGTTATATATATTAAAATGAGCATTATTGGCATATCTTACAACTAATTGGTAGTAAAATAGTAGCAGTAAAATCTAAATAATTCAAATGAATAAAAAACAATGTGAATTGAACATTAAGAACAAAATATATATTATTAGAATAGAAAAAATAAAAAATATTTAAATATTCATGAATTGAACAATATAACTGTAGGGAAATAAGGACGTACCTTAGTGCGGAAGTATAGGATCTCGTTGTTCGGTGTTTGCCCATGATTCGCTGAACTAGGACTAACGGTGGCTATTAGAGTCACCATAGATGTCACGCTCCAAGCCGGAGACTGATTGATGGCTAGGCTAACGTGAGAGGAAGGAAGAGAATTGGGGATCATCTATTTCGGATTCTGTCACATCCAGAATCAAGCTCTGAGCCCTTTAAACAGCATAATTAATGGGCATAATTAATATGCCATCAATCATTTCATAGCTGCCCAATTAATGGGACAATTAGTGTGACCGTTACTTCGCTCAACAGCTCCCCCTCGGTTACATGAACCATAAGTTATACTTTTCTCTTTCAACTAATCTTTTCACGCCTCATACTAGGAATGGAGCGTGTGATCAGAAAGTAACTAATAGTGTTATATTAAGTCACCATCTAACTAACATAACACTTTCATGAAATACGATACCCCAAATCATCATCAACATCACTAGTGGCGTACACAACCCCTTTATGCCATACGATATATCATATGATTATATACTCAATATAAACGCCCAGGCTGATACAGTAATGATGGACAGATTTTTCCTCAAATACTCATGAAATTCCAGCTCATCTTGACTACTTTCCTAAAGCGTTCTCGCTGAATCGTATACATCATGGCCCTTAAGAAACACAGTAAGGTAGCATCATCAAGTTTCGACTTCATATCATAGCTTTAAGTTGAAGGGCCATCGTCCATAGGGTCACACAGTGACAAGAGATAGAGAAGTCAATTGTCACGCCATGTATGGGTTGTTTATAAGCAGACACATATATGAAATGTGTATCATAGCATAACTCCCAGGTATCTCACTCTTTATGCCATGCAAATCGTCAATCTAGATTTTTACCTAAAAAATCTAACCTGTGCCACTAGATCAACATACTGAATGTTAATGTTGACACTCAAGATTCGGCTTTTAAGGCTTCAATATAAAATCCAATTTGATATTCAACTCCATTGAGCTTCATAGTAGACTTACTAAGGCGAATATATTCTTTTTACTCATGCATTTTTAGTGTGAGTAATCAATATTGCATACTTAGCTCCAATATAACTCAGTCTCATTATGCCCGCTACTCAAGTATCAGGACGATTGCCTATGTGACTAGGTCAATCAGAAGCCTGTGACATTTCAACATGCCTATGATGCAACAACAAATCATGAACATTGTGCTCATTTGCAAGGAAAACATGTCCATCACAATGACACATCTAAGCACTAAACCGTATGAATTCCTAGACTCAACAAATGAGCTTTAAACACATCACTAAGAAAAGGTTTAATAAAGGGAACATAATCATCTTGTTAGTCTATATATACCTCATAGCAATGCTTTTTGTCTCTATAGTAACAAGACACACAATCTGCCTTCATAGCTGATATTATTGTGTAGTTTTGCTTCTTCTTGCACCATGACATAGCTCTTCCACCAAAAGTGAAGGCATGTCCTAAGGTTGACCTAGATTCATCTAGGTCACCATCCCAGTCGTCCTTTAAGTATCCTCTCGACTTAAGGCCTCCCATTGATAGCATAAGACTAAGTCAGCAGTACCATGAAGGTAGAGCTTGACTCTCTTGATGGCTTGCATTTAGCAAAACCCGGGTTACTTTGATAATGATGTACCAAATCAACCGCAAAGCAAATGTCAGGCTGTGTACATAACATGGATTGCATTAAGCTTCCTATGACCCTAGCATAGTTCATTGTCTCTATTTCATCATCTGTTTTAGGCCCTTGATCAAGGGTCAAGGCTAGACCCATCTCAACTAGAGTACCTAGGGATTCGAACTTATAAATCTAAAATCGTTCTGAGATCTTTGCATGCATCTTGGGATGGTTTTGAATTATTTTCACTTCTAGGACATACCTAACTTCACCCACGTCCTTCATCTTGGAGACATAAGATAACCACTTTTAAGTAGCTTCGATAAACTCCAGGTTGTTCCCATCCAATAGTCTGTCATTAACGTATATGGTAAGAAACATAATCCCCCATGTTGAGCTTTTGACATATACATGATGGTCTTCTGAACCCATAGATAAGCCACACTAAGTTATGACTCTATGGACTCTAAAGTACCGAAATCTAGGAGACTACTTAAAACCATATATGGACCTTTTTAAGACGAGACACCTTGTTCTCTTGCTCCTTTGATACAAAACTAATGAGTCAGTACATGTAAATCTTTTCCTCAAGATTACCATTGAGGAAAGTAGTCTTTACGTCCATTTCGAACAACTCAAAGTTTAAATAGGCAACCAGGGCTAGGAGTAGTGGGCCTAAGCTTATCTATTAAATTATTTACCGGACGTTTTATCTTGAAAACTTATTTATCTTCGATAAACTTGTGTCGGGATGCAGGATCAATGAGTTCTTAAACTTTTTTCTTGCCACTGAGCCCCTCTCATCCCTCATGGCGTCTATCCACTATTTGTGATTTGGTGAATCAATTACCTCTTGATAAGAGGTAGGTTCCCCATCTTCTAAAGAAGTTTGGATCCTAGGACCTTCATTATTAGTCTACCTAGGTAATAAATCCCTCTCCCTATCTCTAAGAGGTATGGGATCCTGAGTACGAGGAGAAACTTACTCCCACTTTTCATTGGAGGTGGGATCCTGAATGTGTGGACTAACTGCATGTTCAGGAATGAGAGATTGAGAATAAACCTCATTCTGAGGCTGACTCTCCTCAACATCTGGAGATTAAGAACAAATCTCATTCTTTTAAATAGATAAAACTTCACCACTCCTATCGAATAAGGAAGGCATACCATCCTCAGTGACTAAGTGAGAATTCAAATCCTCCCTTTCATCGAGAGATGGTTGAAGGTCTTGTTGTAACTCATACAAATTAAGGTCCTTTCAAATTTTTTGGGTGCATGTGCATGTGCCTATAGATTCATATATATCTACAGACATATATACATACATACATATATATATACAAATATATATGTCCATATATATATATATATATACACACACACACACACACATACACACACACATATACATACAAACATATATGCAAACACACATACATACATACATACATACATACATATATATATATATATATATATATATATTATATATATATATCATATATATGTGTGTTTGGTTGTGTGTGTGTGTGTGTGTGTTGTACGTATCGTTGCGCCAGTGCGGGGTGTTGTGTGCGACTCTACACTCACACATCATACATATATAGATACAACACACACACACACATACATAACATATATATACATATACATACATATGGCAAATATACAGTTGTGCATATATATATGTATATATACATATATACATATATATGCATATATATA
>JAKOGI010001224.1:0-165000 GCA_029747015.1 Carnegiea gigantea
GGGAGAATGATGGAGGTCTAGTGGTCATCCCTCACTTCCAGAATGTTCAGGCAAGAACCAAAAATCAAAACAAGCTTAGACATCAAAATACACCATGCTGCCGGGTCAGATTGCACTTAGCTGTGAAATCTGGTTATGTTCACCAAATTTTGGGGTGACTTAAGTCCTTAATTTCGGTGTTCTCATAGACCCTAGGATGTTAGGTTTCTAATAAAACAAGTTTCAGCCTCATTGGAGTTCATTTGCTCATCCAAAACCTATGTTTAAGTCAAACTGCCCTGAAGATAGTTTACATCCAGATTTTACCTGGTTTTGGTGATTACATTTCTTAATCTTACATGAGGTTTAAGTGTCCAAATTTTGCATCCCTTGAAATCTTAAGATCGTAGCTTTCATGTCCAATTGGAATTACTAGATTTTGAGTTCAATTGGTTAGCGAATTAAGCTAAATAGTAAACCTGTGCTGTTTTGGAGTCCAATCTGCATGGTTTGGGAAATCAGGCTCATTCAAGGGGTAAATGACGTCCAAATGCTATGATTCAAAAAGGATGGTAAACTAGACATCTTGAGGTTTCATACCATGTAAGGAAATCCCAGATTACTCAGCATTTGAGGTGTCAACCATGAAGCACAAGTCATGGCAGAAACGGGCACCTAGACACCCGGTTACTTAGGTAGGTGGATTTCCCTCCTAGATGGGTTTGCTTGAGATGTGTGCTTGCCTACTTGGTCACCTTGAGCTGCTTGGTAAGCTACCACTCAGCCACATAGGAGTGAGACACGTGGAAGCATGAAGAAGGTGACACTTGGCAAGCTATGAACCAGCCACACTCACTCTACATGGCAGCCATGCATTCATCAACCTTTTGAGGTGGCAGCCGTGTATACCTTACCTACCTTAAAGGAAAATTGAGTCAAAAAGGTTTCTTAATGCTTAGGAAAGAGTTTAAGAAGGAAATCCTGTGTTTTATAGCTTAAACTTTCAGCTTATGTATGTTTAAGCTTAAACCGTGTACTACTTAGCTTAGGATTAGTGTAATGACTTTCCTTGCCTAGAAGGAAAGCCTTTTTCGTGTATTCTCAAGGCTATATAAGTGCCTTTGCTGCTCTTTTGTGTAACATAAGTTTGAATATTGAAATTAAGCAAAGACTTTGTGTCTTGTGTTCCTTTTAAACACTTAACTTGCTTATCCTTAATTAGGCCGATTAAGGTGGTGTTCAAGTGAGTCTTAATCATTGATTAGGTGGTGTATCTTATCCTAATCAAAGATTAAGGGCCCTAAGCTAAGTGATTAGTGGTGTATCTTATCTAATCACAAGGCTTAGAACTATCCAGATTCCATTAAATTCACTTAAATTTTATAAAGTTAGCTTTGGTTTTTTTAAACCAAAGCTCTCCTTTGTCATGTTCTAATCAGTGAACTTCATTCCCCTCTTCTCTTTTTCTTTTTATATTCATTTCAGGCTTAATCAAGGCCAAGAATTCTTGCTTTGATTCAGTTTTGAGCCTAAACACAAAAGCCATCTCAAAACCGTGAAAATCACAAACTAGGCGTGCTTAGGCAGCAAGTTAGCACGGTCACCCCGTGCCATTAAGCACGGCCGTGCCTCCTTGGCCGTTGGGTGTTTGCTTGTTTTTTAGTGTCCTTGATGTGAGTTGACTTAGGTTGCTTCATTCCCTTGAGACTTACATCACATGGGTTAAATTTTCCACTCTAAAAGAGGGCTAGCATTAAGACTGATGCCTTAAACAGAACCTTTTTACTCAAAGGAAGTAAGTGATTTGCTGGAAGTTGTTGCATTAGGAATGTAATTAGTTCTAAAAATGTATTCAGCCGTATCAATAATTGTCTTCCTTTTTGTCAAAAAAACTTTAAATTAGCATGTGTGTAACTTGTTTTAATTATTTTAAAGTAATTTTACGACTTTAAAGTTATCATTCAGTGTTGTTTATCTTGCAAAGTTAGAAAAACCCATCTGTCTAGTACTTAAAGAATCTTGGTGAAATTTTTAGGTTATAAATGTTTCATCTCTCCTATTTGGTTGCCGCTGGTTGGAAAATATATGAGCTAGTTGATTAAGTTGTGTGTAGTGTTCCATTATTAATAATATCTATATGCCTGCTACATTTTCGTATTGCATGCAAACATTTTGTCTTTTAGGAGATGAATTACCTGTTGAGCATGCGGTAGGTCATCCCATTCTTTTCCCCTTTTCCCTAGGTCTAGCTATCTGGATTCGCATAAAACAATATGAATTTACTTAGCTGCTATTTCTAATGTGTTGTATGGAGATTATACTTATGTATAACTTAGCGCTAGAGTTAAATAGTAAGCTTAGTTGTAATTTAGGAGCTCCTGTAAAAATAGAACATGTATTCGTGTAAATGATGTTGCTCAGTAGCTCTGTTTGCCTTGGAGGCTAACCATATATGTAATTAGAGGATTAAGTTCCTTCCATGTCTTCCACTTAGAGTTGAATGTTTAGGGATGTGAACTCTAGTGCTCTGGGTTTGTGATATGTCAATCTGTATCTTTCATTTCTTTCTTTTGTTCAAATTCTCAGGTGGGTTGTGTGGCTTTGTAGAGTTGTTTTCTCTAGCATGTGGATATTGAGTTTATTTAGAATTGTTTTCATGTTTTAATTACCACAAATGCTACTTTAAGGCTATAAGCCTAGGTTCTTAGCTTGTTTTGAGTGGAACCCTATCTATTTCGTTCCAAAATTTAATAAATCACGAAAGCCACTAGCCTAAGGGTAGAAGTGTTACTGATGGTACCGGAGCAAGGTTCTGTGACTAAAAGTTGCCCCCTAGAATCTACATTTGTACATAGTCATTGAGGTACCTTCTTCTATGGTAATATGATGATTCTACGTGTTTTAGAGCATAAATGTTGCATTATGCACAATATAAAATTCATAGGAGCTTATATAGTTACTTAGATTCGTTTTAAAATGATCATCGGTGAGTTTTGTGAATGAATTGCTAAGTAAACGGAGTTCTTGTTTTTTTGTATATTTTTTAGTGTGGTTGTGCATATGGTTGACTTGATTGGCTGGATGGAGTGATGAGATTGTTGGTTTATTATTTGAACTAAAGGACCACTATTTTCTTATATTATAATTCAATGGCCATTTACTCATGCATTTAGTAACATAATCTCGTGACTGTAGGAGTTTGCAGTCGCATATGCTTACTTTTGTGTAACACCCCTAGATTTCTAATTCCTTAATTAAAGCTAAATTAACCTGCAAGGTAGCAGATAATCCTAACAAGGTGTTACCGCCGTATTTCCTTCTTGAAAAGACCAGGCTGGATATCAAGTCTGGCAAATAAAACAAGAAAATCCTCATTACAAAACAAGCTTACATCATTCAAGATTCAATTACACCAACTAAAACAAACTAATGTTCATCGCAACTCCCAACATTAAACTTATTAATTCTGTATTTGCGCCTCGCTCTACTTTATATCCCCAGCCCGAAGCATAACTAGTTCACCTGAAAACAAAACATTTTATAAAAGTGAGATAAACTCAATAAACAATCACCCCTAACAGTTAACTACGCACACAAATTCATTTTGAAAACATTTTGGGGGAAGGGGACAGCAGAACATCTTTCAGGCACACATCTTATTATCATAGTCTTTCTTGGTTACCATTTTCAGGGATATACTTCTATAGTTAAAATTTAGAACGCATCAGATTCAGCTTAATCTTGGGTGAGCGACCCCAGTGGGTCTCATGGTCTGCACTTTAATATAGCGCAACCGCTTAACTCATTCTTGGCCTACCGCTACTCAGGCGGTTACCGCTTATCCTTTTCCTGCCCTACCACCTTCAGGGGTGGTTATCGATATTCTGGCCAACGTCCCAGTCGAGCACGTGGCCGCTCACATGCATGCACTTGTTATCCGGGGAAGACTATGGCCTTCAATCAACTCAAACAGATTCAACTCACCCAATTCAGCCCTTTTCAGTTAATGAATTTCTTACCCTTTACTAGAGGCTGACTTAACATGATAAGTTCATTCAGATTCAATCATTTTTCCCAACTATGACATCACAATGGAAATTCAGAAATTCCAACACAACGTGATAAGTCGCAACTTTCATAACATAATATGACATGCAATTTCTATCTTGCAGTCACCTTCAGTTCATATAACATTGTTCCTTCAATTTAAAAAAGAAAATAGGTAGTTCTTACTCAAGTTCCAAAAAGTTCACGGTTTCAGCAATGCGGGGAAAGGGTTAGGGCATGATTGTTACCCGGATACCGTACAATTTATGGGCTCGGTTGCTTAAATAACGTTTACTGCTCCGCACCTAGGCCCACATACAGCACATAGTCAGTCTAAATTCAGTAAAGAGTATCCCTGGCACTCCCACAACTTTTATAAAAATTTTCTAGATTTTAGATAATCCAAACCTTAACCCAAGTTAAGGTTCAGACTGGCCAGATTCTGGATTCTATTTCCAATGACCATAACTTTTGCTTCTGATACCCAATTTCAGTGTTCTAAGTCAATCCAAAAACCTTAAGTTGTCCTCTACCTTTCTTATCTTTGGGGTTCATCCCGGTTCTATCCTAAACAAGGTCATATTTCCATTTCTTTCAGCAATGTCAGTAACTATCTTCAACAGAACAGTCCCAAGAAATTTTATTAAAACTCAGACTACACTAATCCAAACGGCCAATTCTAAAATGAGATGGTCCGGTACATCTAGAGGCTCCCACCCAACGAATCTCACAATTTTTGGCAACCGATCCTAACTTAGGGATTTTTTCCAAAGTTTAGGGTAGAGCAGCCCCAGACCCAACTTGATAGATTGTGTCCAGATTTTTAGCCTAGGTTCCCAACCTCAAAATTTTTGACCTCCAAAATTAACTTCTTGCCCAACTTAGAAAGATAATTTTGTCTACTAAAACTTTCATGTTCAGTGTTTTTACCAAATCTCACAGAAGTGAGGTCAAAAACTCTAAAAACCACCGACTACACCTGCAGACCTAGTTTTGACAGTGCTCAGTAATTAGGCCATAACTTCCTCGTTTTAACTCCAATTAGTCCAATTCAAAAACTCACGTAATTAGCACATCAAATCTACCTACCATAAAATTTTCATAATTTTTGGATGCCCAGAATAATTATACCAAATTTTCAAAGTCAGGGTAAAAACTGCACCTAATCTGCCCAGTTCACCCTTCCACTTTAGGGTTGGTTTTCGTATGTGTCGGGTATCCAAAAATTCAAACTTCCCCCTTAGCAACCCCTAGACCCTCGCACAGACCCAGGCATGCTAAAAGACCCACCTTTTACAAAAATAAAAAAACAATATGCCATCAAATCGATGTTACCTTGGGCCGAAATCGGGTCTATCTCAATGAGAGTTCCTCCTTCGCTCAAGTTTAATGCTGAAAGCACTGAGAAAAACAATGGATTTTAAATCAAAATCGTTATTCTCAATGAAGTATGAAAAATCGCAAAAAGAAGGATAAAAGAATGGATTTTCGGTGCATGGGATGCATGAATCTCAAGCATCACTTTATTTTTCTTCCTTACCAAGACAAAAAAAAAGGAGGTGAACTGTGGGGTGGCGGCAATATAGCGGCACGGTGGCGGCGGTTGGTAGTGCAAGGTGGGGGAGTAGAGAGAGAGTGAGAGAGGGGAGAGAGAGAGAGAGTGAGAGATGGCGTGAGAGGGAGAGTGGGGGAAAAGGTTAGGGTTTTAGGATAATAATTGGGGGGGGGGAGTTGTCACACATTATCTTATTCAAAAACAATATGATAAATGTGTGAATTTAGACCTGTCAATTTGGGCGGTAAGTTAATACAGATCAGGTGTATTTGGGTTTAGATAAAATATGAATCGAATGTATTTCAGATTTGGGTAAAATACGGAAGGACGTATTTCGGTTTTACAGGTTGATCCAACGAGTTTAGAATGCTTTTTTTATGAGTCATTCTTCTTTTGTCAAAACAAAAAAAAATTGCCATATTTATTTTGAAATTGTTCATATTTCATGAAAAAGCATAGCAATTGTGATTTCCTAAAAGAATACTTAAACTATTCAAATGTTTCATTATGATATATGAACATCATGAATGGGTGAGTCAAGAGCCGAGTCTAATATGGATTGGGGCGGTTAGTCCGTACATTAGGATAAAGTCATTGCTCATTAATGGGTCAGCTCATTTATGGCCCAATCTGTCTAGAACATGTTAATGAGTCAGAGCATTTTGGTCTGCATTTAATAATTTGAATTTGTAAAGTAACATATCATTAATTAATCAGGTGCGCTTTATTAAATTGCTGAACCTTAACAAGAACACAAATAGCCCATTGCCTACTACTAGCATCATAGTTCAAGATAAATCAAAATGGAACCTAACCAAAAGCAAATTAGAGAAGTATAAAATATTATAATCGTCTTTTAATGATAACATTAAATTTTTAGATTATTACACAGTACCATCATTTAGAATATGATTAGACATATTCATTTCACTAAAAATATAACGGTATGACTTCTTTATTTGTAATATTTGTCTTATTCTAAAATAATTTTCTAAAATAGTTATTTCATGCCATTTCATACTCATATTTTTAGTCGTCCACATAAGTTGTGTGCGATATTATTTTATAAGAATAGCGTCCGAAAAGAAAGGGCAGCGGTAGTTACATAATGTCTTACTAAACGATTCAAAATACTAAATAACCATTATTGTTAAGAAGTATAACTAAAGAGTAATAAAAAATAAGGATATAATATTCGGGTCAAGGAGGGTGGGTTGGGCTACGGGTTTGACCCGCAAATTTACGGGTTTTTTCGCTTTAGTTTATTTTGGGTTCGATTCAAGAAGATCATATTCGAAACCCAAAATTTTCGGGTGGGTTCGGGTTGCGTCTGTTTTTGCCAAGTATATGTGTGACACAATAAGTTATAAGGCTACAAATTATTAAGTTAAAATATGTTTGACTCGATGATCATACATATAAAATAACCAATTTTATAGGCAGTTTGGTTTTTATCTTCTTTTTGATTCTAGTATGGGAATGAAATGTTTGACTCTTATACTTGATCTTGGTTCATATTTGTTAAATTTGAATCACATTCTTGAAGAATCACTTAAATCTCTCAATATAGATCTGAGTAAACCTCTCAATCCCCTTTGTTATGAACTCATACCTTTGGAATTAAATTTTCTTACTTCATGGGTTGAACCAAACAACTAGTGTTAGAAATAAAAACTTAATCTCATATTGCTTAGTTTTATTACTGGCTCCATGTCATTTTAACTTTTTGAATTAAACAAACCTTGAAAGTCGAAACGTTAAATGCTATTTTAAAGTACATATTATTGCCTTAAATAGTCCAAAATAAAGGTTATTGGAGTCCAATGTCTGCTTAGATTAATTTAAGCAAAATGATAAGCGCCTTGCTACAAGACATTTAAAAAGTGTCTTGTTTTCGGTTAAAATGTATATTGTTATATATTAATTTGGGGAAAAAATAGTATGATTGAATAGTGGAAGGATGTCAAAACTTATAAATTGTGTAAAATCATTATTTTATACATAATCTTTCACATTTACAAAATATAAATATGATATGCTTTTGCGGATGTGGTCGATCTGGTTAGAGCGTCAATTTGTATTTATTAGCGTAATAGATGAATATTCTAGCTTTATAACTCATAATAAGTTATAATTATTAAAAATTTAATAACTTTAAATCATAAAATATATTAATTTAAATTAAAATAAGATATTTAATAGTACTTTATGGTAAGACATGTATCATCATCCTTAATCTAAAGTCTAAACGATCTTTTTTTTTTTTTTGGGTGGATAAACGACCTTTTGATAGAGAGAATACGAGTTACCAGTTACCACTGGAAGGCAAAAATGATAGGTACGACTAGACCTGTCAATTCGGGCGGGCGGGTAAAATACGGGTCGGATGTATTTCGGGTTCGGGTAGAATACGGATCGGGTGTATTTCGGGTTCGGGTAGAATACGGATCGGGTGTATTTCGGTTTTGCGGGTTTCGGATCAACCCAACGGGTCGAGAACGCCACATTTCCTACTATTGTCTTTGGCAAATAAAATTGACTCTCGATGCTCAAATTATCCTACCGCATATTAAATTTTTCTTTTTCCCATGAGGATAACCTATTGTATGTTTTGTAGACTTAAATTAATTCAAAATTTTAAAATATAGACAAAAATTAGCTACTTATAAGTTTATAAGTCCACAAGATAGTGATTAGTGACTACCATATTGTGTAAATGCATATGTCCTCAATATAGTAGTACAGTAATACAAAATACCTATTGTAAACTTTAAACAAAGTACAAAATTTACTTACTAATTCACCCTTAGAACATAAGTAAGGTCATGAAGAAGCAAGCACATCATCAATCGAGAACCATACATTAAATTGTCTTTCCAAGATGGCAACACGCAATACCATAGTCAAGCGACTCAAATCATCTTACAACATGATATAGAGTACAAAGTCTAGAGTCTTAAACAATCAAACCATAGTTCAAACTTCAAACATACACTCAAAGCATGCTTCTATATCAAATTCCTAGCATTAATAAACTAATTAATGTTAGAATCGCCGAATTCCATTTGATCTCCCGATTCCAACTCTACCTCTTCTTCATCTTCATCTTCTTCTACTTCTTCTTCATTGACATTCAATGTGACTTTAGAAAATTGAGCACAAATACCATTGAGTTCTTGATCATCCTCATCTACATCGACAAATAGGTGCAAGAGAAATTAACATACTTATTAGTAATTATAAGAAAAAACATGCATATAAAGTTTTGGACAACAAAAATTTTGTAAAACTAACCTGCATCCATCATAAATCCAAATACCCAACTACGGGTGGTAACCAATGCCTCCGCATTTTCGGGTTTAAGAGAAGCTCTCCATTTAGTTAGGATTCTACCTCCCAATACTAAAGCATGATTCAGAAGCCATAGTAGTAATAGGAATGCTCAAAATGTCTCTAGCCATGTTACTTAAGGAAGGAAATCGATTTTGGTTCACCTTCCACCAACTTAAAATATCTAAGTCGATAGTGTGATCCAATCTATGCTCATCCAAATACGTATCCAATTCTGAAATTCTACCACGAGATACCACAACACTATCAAAATATGCAAATCCCTGCACAAGTCAAAAACACATATTAGTACATACAAACAAATAAGATAACTTTTGTTTATAAAGAATACATAGACAATATAAATCAAATTAAGAGAACGTACCACTAGGTCATCCTTTCCTCTCCTTGCACCACTCACATTTGCTTGAGGTTTATCTTTGACATACTCACCAAAGAGCTTGTACAATTGATCTTTCACAACTTTGGACTTCAACTCGGAAGTTTCAGGGTCAAGTGTTTGAAAACAATACATGATAAGCTGAAACTTATATCGAGGATCCAAAATGGAAGCAAAGGAGAGAATCATACTATAATTGTCCCAATAATCCTTAAATTTTTCCCTCATTTTTGTTGCTATACTCCTAAGAACAACATCCTCACAAAAACTCCACGAAGATAAGAGATTTTCAATTTTCCACACATTTTTTAGATACAAGTTTACCGTAGGGTACTTTGTACCGGATATAATAGTAGTTATCTCATCAAATGGCTGAAGAAGATCACAAATCTTCTCAATCCTAGACCACTCTTCATCTGTGGGAAGATCAGGAAAAGTAGAAGTAGACCTCTCCATCCACCTCATACTTGCAAAAGCAGCTCGATAAGGTAATGCTCTATCTAACATCTTGTAGGTGGAGTTCCACCTAGTTGGATAATCCAACCATAAACCTTTTGCACAATCAATGCCAAGACCCAAAGCAATTTCCTCAAATTTCAATTTCCTACCTTCAGAGCCAGTCACATATTTCACTAAGTCTTTCACCTTTATTATCCCAACATCAATTAATTTCAAGCCCTCCTTAACAATCAAATTCAACACATGTGCACCACATCGAATATGAAAAAAATCACCACCACAAGGCAATCGAGCATGCACATTCAAAGTATCACGCAACAAGTCTTGTATGTTATCATTTGCTCTAGCATTATCCAATGTGATGGTGAACACTTTCTTTTGAATTTTCCACTCTTTTAAAAGATCATGGATTTTGTCATGCGTAGCACTTGCATTATAAGGAGGGGGAAAATGCACAAAGTTTAGAATCTTAGAATGTAACTTCCAATTGTCATCAATGTAATGAGCTGTCAATGAGAGAAAACCATGGCCCACACATGAAGTCCACAAATCAGAAGTGACATAAATTCTACTTGTAAGTAAACCCAATGATTCCTTAAGCCTTTGCTTTTCACGTTTGTGAATCCTTATGCAATGACTTCTGGCTGTATTTCTAGATATTGGAACACAATTCTCATTCAAATAAATATGAATTGTTCGGTTTCCCTCATGCTTGGCAAATGTAAAGGTGTACCCATGCTTAATTATGGCTAGTGCAACCAATTCCTTATACTCATATCGATTGAACTTTCTAACCAATTTTCCATCTTTAGCCATCATCATTTGACCCACAACACCACTTACACGTGCACTACAAGTTTTAGTATCACGCCTAAAGTTAGATGTACCATTGCTAGAATCCGCATCAATAGGTCCTCCATTACAATACTTACAATAAGCGCGATCTTTGGCATCAGGAAAGTGCTTGCCTTCTTGTTAAATTCGTGAGTATACAACCACAAGAGGGGGGTGAATTGTGGTGTCTGATTTTAGCGTTGTAAATAACAAACACCCTCATTCTCAGATGACAAACACCCTAGTGACTTGTTTGCAGGGGGTGTTCTCAAATATTGCAAATGCGAAAATCACCAAGATAAATGCGGAAAATAAAGCACACACACAATTTTTACGTGAAAAACACCTCTAGCCCAACTGAGGTGTGAAAAACCACGACCTACCTCGTGTAGGATTTAACCACTTCACTAACGGGCTGACACGTTACAAAAGTAACACTCCTTGTTACAACTTGCAACCCACGTAACCTTCTTCCCTAAGACAGGTTACACCACGTCCAATCTCACCAGATAAGACACGTCCAAAGTCCACACGACTGAGGACACACTCACTCACTTTCTGTTCTGAGAACAGGGGTACAAAACACCTTACGGGGGTGCTTCTGATTTAAGCAGATGTAAGGTACAATGAAGTCCTAGTATGCCAATATCTTGAAAGCTCAGTTTAAACACAACTTGTCTCGGTTTTTCTTTTCTCAAGCGTAACTCGAAAAATTCTTCTCACTAGAAAAACCACTTTTGAAATTTTTCCTTTTTTGCGTATGTTGTGTATGTTTCTCGTCTTTTCTCCTCTATTCAAATGGGAGTGAAATGCTGAGATTTTAAACACAAAATCCAACGGTCAAAAACAAGGAGAGGTGAAAGAATCAGCTAAGTAGGGAAAACGATTTTCAAGAAGAAATACTCCCCAACGGCTAGTGATAAATTTTTCCAAAATATAAGGGATTTGTTATCTTAAGAGATAACCCTTATCTTCCCATAGCCGTGAAGAAGATTCAAATGACAACCAGAAATCTTCAGCTTTTGAAATTTTATCATATCCGAAAATATAGGCAAAGGGAATCTTTTAGTTTTGGCAATTCTCCCAAAACCTATTTTCGCAAATCTCCCATAATATTTTCAAGAAATATCCTTTCCAGAAAAATAGCAATCTTGGAATTTAAAGAAAGTATTCTGGAGATCTTGGCCAACCGAAATGAATTTTCAAAGATAATCGGGTATGGCCACTTCAGTTCAGAAACACCCTAGGCACCATGTTTGCAGGGTTGTTCGTAACTGGTGTTCTGAAGCAGTTAGCGCAAATACCGATTAAAGAGGTGTTTAAAATGGCGTTTTCAATATTGGCATATTAACAAGAGTCTAAATAAATAAAACCTATATACCCAAGACTTCTTGCTTTGAACCAGTCATCTTGTCTAAGATTTGTAGAGCTGCTGTGAACACCAAGGCCACCTTGTTTGCTGGGGTTGTTCTTTGCATTGCTAGAGTTCAGGGACATGCCTTACAATCAACTGTCGAGGTGGTGTTCTTGACTTAATATAGAATCACCAAGTAAGACCTGCTTTGAAGACTTGTTCTCACATGTAGCAAACCAGTTAATACAATAAAGATCACAAACACCAGTTAGGCCTGTTTGGAGATCGTGTTTGGAGCAACATTACTTGGACAAATTTTTACACTTGGATTTATCATCATCAAAACTAAATATAATAACTCAATAAATTCCCCCTTTTTGATGATGACAAACCAAGTGACCATACTGACAAATATTAAAAACAAATTTGAGAACCATGTATGCTGATTGATTTGGTTATCCACTAAGGTCTGAGTGTTCCAAATTGAAAGAGGGTCAATATTTGTCAAGTAATGGTTCGTCTTCCCCCTTTTGGCATCATTAAAAAGCAAGAACAGCATTGAAAGAAAAAAGTAATGGGTGGTTGCAAAACAGTTACGACAGGTAAGCACGCAGAGAACAATGCCAAGTGCAATGCCAAAGAAAAACAACAAGGGGAGGAGAGGAGAGCGAGAGAACAATCTATACAATCAAGGGGTAGGGTGTGGTCTTGATTGCAGTGGAGGAATACTGGGAGCGAGATCAGAGAGGAGTGCAAGGAGTTCTTCGTGGCGTTTAGCTGAGATGGCCTTCTCTGCTTCAAGAGCAGACTTCACAGCAGAAAGCTCTTCTTTGAGGCGTGCATTATCCTCAAGAACAGCTTCAACGGTGGGACTGGGTTTCTCAGAAACAGGAGGTCGAGGTGGTCGAAGACCCTGTTTGTGAGTTGACCCATGGCCAACGTCAAAGTCACACCCCATTAGGGTGTCAACGCCAATTTCATCAATCAGTTGAGCTGGCACTCTCCGTTTAAGCTCAATCCCAAAGTGCTCAAACACCTTGGTCAGCAAGAACCCATACCCGAGATCATGGTTTCGGGTGGTGTTCGCAATTCACCCAATGTGGCGAATCATGATAGCAGGAAGATTTATGGGTTCCTCCCTATCCAAGAAGTCGACCAGGCACTGATCAAAAAGGTCTGCTGAGTTTCTCCCTTGACCCCTTGGAATCACGTTCTTAATGACGAACATGAAAAGTAGTTGGTGAAGAGGGATCAGATCACCCTTTTTTACAGAGAAGGGTGTTCTCAGGCTCTGTTTCTGGCTGACCCGCTTGGATATCTCCAGGAGCCTGGCTGTCTCTAGGACAGTTTTGTCCTCCCTCACATACACAGCAAATCCACGGGCGGGGATGCCCAGCATGTCACCAAGAGTGGCTGCATTGAAGGAGAAATGCCACTCATTGACAGCACTTGTTACCACCCCATTTGTGACAGAGCAGTTGGCATAGAAGTCAGCCAACTCGGGTATAGAACACCCTTGCTGGGTGTTTGCAAACAACTCAAGCCAGCCTTAGGCTCGAAGCTTGGTCAAGAACACCCCCAGCCCAAGTTCCTCAAGGAAGGGTATGTTCACTACCTTCCCCCTTACAACATTGCGCCAGAGGAATTGCGCGTGTTTCTCAGACAGGGGAGAGGAAGTGGACAATTTGGTCTTTTTGATTTGAGGAGCCGGGGATGCAGTTTTGGAAAGAGGGGTTGTTTTCGGTTTCCTCTTGAGGGGTGTTTTTGAGGCTGAAGGTTTAGAAGAAGTGGTAATTGGTTTTGAAGGGTTTTGTTCATCAGAGGATTCTGAGAACACGGGGGTCCCTTGTTTGAAGGAGGGATCCTCGGAATCAGAACCAGAAAGGCTCGAGGAGGAAGAGGAAATCTCCTCAATAATTGGAGCAGAAGGTTTGGAGGATCTGGGGGTCAATCTGAAAGCAATTCTCACAGATTTGCGAGAAGGTTTAGAAGGAGGAGAAGAGGGAGTTAGAGAGGGGCGAGACCTTGGTGGTGGTCGTGTTCTTGGCGTTCGGGTGCGCCTAGCCACCATCTTCACCCTTTTTCTCTTCTCTCCAGTTTGAGAGACTAGAGGAACAGAGTCATCCCCTTGGACAGGACTATCTTCTGTTTTCTCACCAGAGTCCTCATTCAGATCCATGAACAGATCATCGAAGAACGCATCCCTTGTTCTTTGAGTTGTTTCTGGGAATAGCGCAGAAGAACAGGGTTCAAAATCCCCAAAGAGGGTTTTTGGGTTCTCCAAGAATTGGTCTTGGAAACCCGAAGAACCAGCAACAGCTTCAGAAGAAATGGGACAAGGCATTGTTCCCACATACACCACTAATTTCTAACCGAAGGAGTAGGGAATATCATTCAACTCAAGCCCAATACTTTTGAGGTTTAACCGATTGAGATACCCGAATATTGTGTGGATAATTGGGCGAGGAGGAGCCGGAATCGAGGGTGTAATCATGTTGTTACTCTCAGAGATTGATGAAGAATCAGTTTTGGGAGCCATTATCGCAAGGAAGAATTTTGGGTTTTGAGGGTTTTGCTAGGGTTTGAAAGCAAGAACAGAGGAGAGAGCAAGACGGGAAAGACAGACGCACGTAAGGGGGGTTTTTTAAACTCCCTACCCATTATGAAGGGCCACCTAGGGAACACCTAGAATTTAAGCTGGCAGCATACGTTAATGACAATTAAGGCATACCTGTTCGAGCCGCCTGTTCTTGAACATGCTTCTCTCATTCCAAGGTCTGTCATGAATACTCTTTCTCCATCTCCCAAGGCAGCAGTCTGAGGTACTCTTTCTATCAACTAGGAATCCTGCATAGTCAGCGTCAGCATATCCAACAAGATCAAGATTGCAACCTCTAGGATACCATAAAGCTAAATTGGGTGTATGTTTCAAATATCTCAGTATCCGTTTAACAGCCTTAAGATGAGTTTCCTTAGGATTAGACTGAAAACGGGCACATAAACCAACACTAAAAACAATATCCGGTCTACTAGCGGTTAGGTATAGGAGTGACCCAATCATGCCCCTATAGAGTTTCTCCTCAACTGAGGGACTCCCATCATCCATAACCAACTTGGTTGAAGGAGGAATAGGAGTGTCTAAGGGTTTGGCCGACTCCATCCCAAAGCGCTTAAGTAGCTCATTGATATACTTTTGTTGATGGATTATGGTGCCGTTTAGAGTTTGCTTGATTTATAAGCCTAAAAAAAAGTTAAGCTCACCCATCATGCTCATCTCAAACTCACTCCTCATCATATTCGAAAATTCATTGCATAAATCATGATGAGTTACACCAAATATAATGTCATCTACATATATTTGGACAATCAATAAATGTTCCCCCTTAGATTTTAGAAACAAGGCATTGTCTACCTTGCCTCTTCTAAAATCATTTTCAAGTAAAAAGCTTGACAACCGTTCATACCAAGCTCTTGGAGCTTGTTTTAAACCATAAAGTGCCTTGTCAAGTTTAAAAACATGATTTGGAAAATCACCATTTTTAAAACCAGGGGGTTGTTTGACATACACCTCTTCTTTAAGGTATCCGTTTAGGAATGCACTTTTAACATCCATTTGATATAGCTTGATTTCCATATGAGCTGCAAAGGCTATTAAGATTCGAATAGCCTCAATTCTAGCAACTGGTGCAAAGGTTTCTTCATAATCGATCCCTTCTTCTTGATTATACCCTTGAACAACCAGCCGTGCCTTGTTTCTAGTGACTGTTCCTGACTCATCTAGCTTATTTCAGAACACCCACTTGGTTCCAATAATTTTTCTCTCAGCCGGTCTAGGTACAAGGTGCCACACTTTGTTTCATTCAAATTGATGAAGCTCTTCTTGCATAGTCGTGATCCAATCTGAATCTGCAAGAGCTTCATTCACACTTTTTGGCTCAATGTTAGAAAGAAAAGCATAGAAAGCACAAAAATTCTTAAGTTTAGATCTAGTTTGCACTCCAGTATTAATATCTGACAAGATTTGATCAAGAGGGTGCGAACTATGGTGCTTCCATAGTCTTGGATTAAGTGGATCCACAGACACATGCTCTGTTCTAACTGAAAAGTGTGTAGGATCAGGCTCAAGAACACCTCCTGATCCTGTTTCTGCACCTGTTTGCAAGCTTGTTCCTGAAGAGCATGGTTCCGAACATGGTTTAACGGTGTTTCCCCCTGTTTGGTTCTCACCTTGCCTGCCATTTTGAGGAACAGCTTCTGTACCTATTTTCTTCAGGGTGTTCTCACCTTGTTTTTCTTGGTTCAACGATTCCTTTTGGACAAGACCTAATTCAAACTCTTCATCCTGTGCATCACTCTCATTCAAAGAGTTAGATTCATCAAAAAACACATGCACACTTTCCTCAACACACAAGATTCTTTTGTTAAATACTTTGTATGCCTTACTGTGAGAGGAATAACCAAGAAATATTGCCTCATCACTCCTTGGATCAAACTTTCCTAAGGCATCTTTCCCATTGTTGTGCACGAAACATCTACAACCAAATGTTCTTAGATGCATAATGTTGGGTTTTCTGCCTTTGAGAAGTTCATAAGGAGTTTTGTTCAAAATGGGTCTAATCATGCATCTATTTATAATGTAACATGATGTGTTCAAGGCTTCTGCCCAAAAGTTCTTAGGAAGACCACTAGTAATAAGCATTGTTCTAGTCATGTCTTCTAGGGTACGATTTTTTCGTTCAACCACCCCATTCTGCTGGGGTGTTCTCGGGGCTGAGAAGTTATGATCAACACCATGTTCATTACAAAAGTTTGTAAAACTTGCATTTTCAAATTCAGTACCATGATCAGACCTCAAGCTTACCAAAGAGTGTCCTACTCTCTTTTCAATCCTTTTGAGAAGGGCAATAAACTTCTCAAAGGTTTCATTCTTGGATGTCAAGAATAAAGTCCAAGTAAATCGAGAGTAATCATCCACAATTACGAGCACGTACCTCTTCCCTCCTCTACTAGCTATCCTCATGGGACCACATAGATCAATATGCAATAATTCAAGAGGTCGGGTAGTGCTTACACACTTTTTAGATTTTAAAGAAGATCTGTCTTGTTTTCCTTTTGCACAAGCTTCACATACCTTGTCATCATTATACTTGATGGAAGGTAGTCCCACAACCAAATCTTTGGAAACAAGTTTGTTTAACAAGGACAGGCTTGCATGACCTAGTCTCTTGTACCATAGCATTATATCATCATTTAATGCATTTAAACAAGTCAGATTATTTTGGGGAAGAGTGGAAATACAAACTTTATAAACATTTTGACATCGCTTCCCCCTCAACACAACATCTCCTGTGTCGTCATTCATAACCAAGCAACGTGTTTTTGAAAACAGTACTAGGTTGTTCTTGTCACACGGTTGGGACACACTTAGCAAATTGTGTTTTAACCCATCAACTAAGTGCACATTATCAATTGAGTGGGAGAGAGTTTTACCAATATTACCTATACCGACAATTGTCTCAGACTTGCCATTTCCAAATGCTACACCCCCACCATTCAAAGCTGTAAGTGAGAGAAAATTTGATCTTTCACCAGTCATGTGCCGTGAACACCCACTATCAACAAACCAGAACTGCCTGTTTTCAAGAGTGTTAGTGGGGTTGTTCGTAAGGTTGTTATCTCTCACTTCAGCCTGCAAAACAAATCACGGGTTAGTTTTGGGAACCCAGATCCACTTGGGTCCCATTCTTTTAGACATGTAAAGCTCATCTTTTCTAATCCAGATTTGTTTCACATACTTTTCATTCTTTTCATTGGCATGTTTTCTTAAAGGGCAAGTGTATCTATAATGACCCGTTTTACCACAATGAAAGCAAACGATGTTTTCAGGTAATCCCACATACTTTCTATGTATTGGGTAAACGGTCCGTTTATGCTTGTAACCAAGTCCCTTTTTGTTTCTACTGTGATGAGTGTTTAACCAATCAAGGGCTTGTGAAGATTTGTTCCAGCGTTTGTTTGTGGCAAGATCAGTTTCTAATTTTTCTATGGTGGCATTCAAGCTCTGCTTTTCATTTAGCAGGGATTCAACTATTTCTTCCACTTCAAAGAGTTTTTTCTCTACTTGTGTATAATCGCCTTCTTTTAGAAAGAGGTCTTCTCTAAGCACGTTAATATTCTCATGTAAACCGAGTTTTTCATTTTTGAGAATTTTATTTTCAAGCTCTAGGTCACGAACTTCTCTTTTTAGATCAGCACAGGTGTCTATCAAATTATATAGAAGTTCTTCTAAAGTGGCTTTGTTAAGACCATGTACCTTGTTCTTGAGATCTGAGAAGCTGATTGTTGATTCATCATCTGAATCTGAATCACTTTGTGCCATAAGTGCTACGACCCCTTCTTCAGCTTCAGATTCTCCTTCATCCTCAGAGGAATCTCCCTAAGCAGCCAGCATAGCTTTCGAGAATCGCTTGCCCAGATTGTTTACAGGGTGTTTTCGAACCTGTTTTCGAGGGTGTTCGGGCATTTGATCTTCTCGAAGCAGAGGGCAATTTTTGACTAAGTGATCTGGTTTGCCGCACTTGAAACACCCTGTGAGCTGTTCTTTGGGGGTGTTTCTGGACTTACTGAAGTCTTTTCTTTTGTTGTTCTCCTTGACCTTTTTGAAGAATTTCTTGAATTTTCTGGACATTAGAGCCATATCTTCATCTTCAAGGTCAGAGTCAGTGTCCTCATATGCTTTCAAGGCAAGCCCACGATCCTTCTTTTGCTCCTCTCTTTGTTGTGAGTTCTTTCGGAGTTCATAGGTCTGGAGATTACCAATCAACTCATCGAGGGTGATCTTGTTCATGTCTTTAGCCTCTTGGATGGCTGTTACTTTGGCCTCCCACGTACGAGGTAAAATTCTGAGGATTTTCCTCACCAACTCTTCAGTGATGAAAGATCTTCCCAGGGATTTTAACTCGTTCGTGATGTGGGTAAACCGTGTATACATATCCATCACAGTCTCACGATCACCCATATCAAACAACTCATATTGTCGCATAAGTAACTCAATTCTAGATTGTTTAACCTGACTCGTACCTTCATGAGCAACTTGCAGGGCGTTCTAGATAGCTTGGGCTGATTCACACTCAGAGATGCGAGTGTATTCATCGGGTCCTAGGCCAAAATATGGAAGGTTTTTGGCCTTGGTATTTTTCTCCATCTTTTTGTAGTCCTCTGCATCAAACTCATGAGGTTCTTTGGGAGCTGTTTTTCCTTCAGGAAGGGTTTTTATGGGAACAAAAGGCCCGTTCTTGATGAGCATCCATAACTCATAGTCTTCGGCTTGTATATAGTTCTCCATCCTATTCTTCCACCAACTATAGTGTTGGCCATTGAAGTAAGAAGGGCGAGTAATGGATTGTCCTTCAAGAATTCCTTGTGGAGTACTCATCTTCAGAATCTCTCAAGGTGTTAACCTTTTGTAGGAGAACCTGCTCTGATACCACTTGTTAAATTCGTGAGTATACAACCACAAGAGGGGGGTGAATTGTGGTGTCTGATTTTCGCGTTGTAAATAACAAACACCCTCACAGAGGTTATTCTCAGATGACAAACACCCTAGTGACTTGTTTGCAGGGGGTGTTCTCAAATATTGCAAATGCGAAAATCACCAAGATAAATGCGGAAAATAAAGCACACACAATTTTTACGTGGAAAACACCTCTAGCCCAACTGAGGTGTGAAAAACCACGACCTACCTCGTGTAGGATTTAACCACTTCACTAACGGGCTGAAAACGTTACAAAAGCAACACTCCTTGTTACAACTTGTAACCCACGTAACCTTCTTCCCTAAGACAGGTTACACCACGTCCAATCTCACCAGATAGGACACGTCCAAAGTCCACACGACTGAGGACACACTCACTCACTTTCTGTTCTGAGAACAGGGGTACAAAACACCTTACGGGGGTGCTTCTGATTTAAGCAGATGTAAGGTACAATGAAGTCCTAGGATGCCAATATCTTGAAAGCTCAGTTTAAACACAACTTGTCTCGGTTTTTCTTTTCTCAAGCGTAACTCGAAAAATTCTTCTCACTAGAAAAACCACTTTTGAAATTTTCCCTTTTTTGCGTTGTTGTGTATGTTTCTCGTCTTTTCTCCTCCATTCAAATGGGAGTGAAATGGTGAGATTTTAAACACAAAATCCAATTGTCAAAAACAAGGAGAGGTGAAAGAATCAGCTAAGTAGGGAAAACGATTTTCAAGCAAGAAATACTCCCCAACGGCTAGTGATAAATTTTTCCCAAAATATAAGGGATTTGTTATCTTAAGAGATAACTCTTATCTTCCCATAGCTGTGAAGAAGATTCAAATGATAACCAGAAATCTTCAACTTTTGAAATTTTATCATATCCGAAAATATAGGCAAAGGGAATCTTTTAGTTTTGGCAATTCTCCCAAAACTATTTTCGCAAATCTCCCATAATATTTTCAAGAAATATCCTTTCCAGAAAAATAGCAATCTTGGAATTTAAAGAAAGTATTCTGGAGATCTTGGCCAACCGAAAAGAATTTTCAAAGATAACCGGGTATGGCAACTTCAGTTCATAAACACCCTAGGCACCCTGTTTGCAGGGTTGTTCGCAACTGGTGTTTTGAAGCACTTAGCGCAAATACCGATTCAAGAGGTGTTTAAAATGACGTTTTCAATATTAGCATATTAACAAGAGTCTAAATAAATAAAACCTATATACCCAAGACTTCTTGTTTTGAACCAGTCATCTTGTCCAAGATTTGTAGAGCTGCTGTGAACACCAAGGCCACCTTGTTTGCTGGGGTTGTTCTTTGCATTGCTAGATTTCAAGAACATGCCTTACAATCAACTGTCGAGGTGGTGTTCTTGATTTAATATAGAATCACCAAGTAAAACCTGCTTTGAAGACTTGTTCTCACATGTAGCAAACTAGTTAATACAATAAAGATCACAAACACCAGTTAGGCCTGTTTGGAGATCGTGTTTGGAGCAACATTATTCGGACAAATTTTTACACTTGGATTTGTCATCATCAAAACTAAATATAATAACTCAACACTTCTTTTATATTGTAATGCTTCCACACACTAGAGGTCCACCGCCTTTTCTTTGTTGAAGGAGAATCATCATCTAACTCAACTGTAAATGGCGTATAAGGGGTAGAGCTCCCTACAAAAATTAAAGAAAGATATAAGTTATTAAAATGAAAAGAAAAAATATAAGTTACTAACATGAAAACAAATTGTTACAAGTTCGAATAGAAATATAGTTAGGTGGGAATTGAGTTCACTAATAATATTTTGAGGTCAAAACCAAAGCTTGAAATTTATATCTAGTTATCTACATTACTACAATACATTATCATATATACTTTTTACTTACATAAACATTAATTATATTGGATAATCAATTTACAATTACCACCAAAGTTCTGTTCATGTTCCTTTGAGGTTTACAATTTACAATCTCAAATTCAACTAAGTCAACTATACAAGAAGTCCTTGTCTTTGTCAATCAATATTTGCAATTCAAAATAGGAAGACAAACATGATTTCGATCAGTTCAGAAACTTCAGATGGGAGCCTCTAAGTAAAACATAGCACTCAAGCATCAATTCCTTACATAAACAGAGCACAGAAGCCCTTTTATTTGCAATTTAAAATAGGAAGACAAACTAAATGGGTCAACATAGCTGAGGTCCTTCAGGATGAATTAGATTTAACTTCACAAAAATATAAATGGGAGCCTCAAATCTTCTATTAGTAGGAGCATGTACAGTCGCAAAGCAGCCAGAGCTTGAAGACAAACAGAGGCACGCTCGCAAAGAAGCCAGAGCTTTTCGAACAGTTCAGATTTCAGAAGATTTGCTATTTTTAGAAGCCTCTGTTCAGATTTCATAAGCCAGAGCTTGAAGTGAAACACAGTCACGCTCGCAAAGAAGCTCGAAAAGTTGACATACCTGATGGATGAGTGGGAGCACGGGCGTTGCTATTTCGAACTAGAAGAGATGGAGATGGGAAAGCTGAAGTACCGGACCCAGAACCTCTTCTTCCACGACCACGGGACCCATGTTGCGGTGTCATGGATGGAGAGGGAAAGCTGAAATGGAGCTGAGGAGTGTGTTGCTTCGTGAGTGAGGTTGCGACAAGTCGGTAACAATGGAGGTGAAGGCGTTTCAGATGGAGAGGGAGGTGAAGCGTTTCAGCTGAAGAGTGACTCGATTCAGATTTCAGAGTTAGGGTTTTGATGTTTTGCTTGCGTGAGAGCTGAGAATCCGTGCGTGACTGAGAGGTGAGAGCTGAGAGCCTACTGCTGCCCTTCGTGTTTTCATTTCTCACCAAGGAAGCCCAAAATCACAGGCCCACCCGACAAATCAATTCCCATTTTATTCACTGTTGACCCTACGGGTCAACCCAGACTCGACCCGCTAGGACCCGAATTTTTTCGGGTTTTTCGGGTTCGGTTAATTTCGGATTTCAGATCAAAGAATCGTGTTCACAATCTTAAATTTTCGGGCGGGTTCGGATCGGATTTTCAGATCGGGTCAAAAATTGACAGGCAAATACGACTCACTAGAAGGCAAATACGAAACGGCTTGTTTCCTGCTGCCCAAGAAACCCAAAGACGCATAAATTCCTCCACCCTGACACGCCTTTGGGTTTCTCGCGTACACAATCCCAATTTCTGGATTCCAGCTGGTCCGCAATTGCGTCAGTAAAAGTCCGTTCAACTATGGCGGCATCTTCTTCCTCTGAAGATCAGATCACGAAGCGATTGCAAGAATTGCGAAGCCAGCTGGACAGAAAGAGGACATTCGAATCCGCCATATCCGGCATCAAATCCTTCCTACTGGAGAGCTACTCCTCCTCCTCACCCTCCACACGCAACCTCTTCTATGATGTCGTTTGCCGCGTTGCCACCGTCGTCCGCACCCGCTACACGGCCCCCGGCTACCTTCTTGCGGGCGCCGATCTCCTAGAAGCCGCCGAGCAGCTCGACGGCGACCCCTCCCAGAAGGCCCATCTTAGATCCTGCATCTCCATTATCCGCTCAAACCTCAACCTAGGAGAAGAAGACGAACCAGGGGAGAGACAGAATTCAAGCCGCGGTGGGTACCTCTTCGAAGGCCACGTCACTGTGGATCCGGAGCCCCCTCAGCCCAATTGGCTGGTCCAGCAGAACCTCTTGACTGCCCTCGCCTCCCAGTCCCAAGCTCATGGCAGCAACGGCGGAGATGACGTCAACAATTCGGCCGAAAGCATGGGTACTCTCCTCAGGGGGCTTGTGGAGAGCTTGGAGGACTCGATGATGGAGGGGCTGGAAGACTTTCTGCCGCCAGAGCAGGCGGAAAGAAGTGCAGCTCCGCCGGCGAGTAAGGAGGTGGTGGCGAAGCTTCCGGTTATCAAAGTGGATGAGGGGGTGCTGAAGAAAGTAGGGGAAGATGCTGAGTGTTGCATTTGCAAGGAAAAGTTGGGGTTGGGACATGAGATGCAAGAATTGCCCTGCAAACATCTGTTTCATCAGCCATGCTTGAAGCCGTGGTTGGACGAGCATAACTCTTGCCCAACTTGCCGCCACGAGTTGCCTACAGATGATCACAAGTATGAGAGTTGGAAGGAAAGGGAGATGGAGCTTGAGGAGGAGCGCAGAGGCGCTGCTAATGCTCTGCCTGGTGGGGAGTTCATGTATGTTTAGTGTATTTACTATCAGTAAATTATAATGGATTGTTTCTCAGTAGTTTGATTGGTTTGTTATCCTATTCGTCAATTGTAATCTTTTGGCATTGATAAGATATGTTTTCAGCTAGAGCTGCAATTTTCTGAGATCAAATTTGGTTTGGCAGTTTAAACCTGATTCTGGTGTGGTGTGAATGCTGAGCTTTTCCAGAAAGAAGAAATTGCGTTGAATTAAAATAACAGCAATCACAATACCGTAATCGTTCCTAGCTAACACTAATGATGGAAGGTTGTAAGGAGAAGAACCAACTCACACTTGCCACAAAGTGAAATGCTTGAAAACAAGAAGAAGGAACACAACAATGGAAAGGAAAACAAGAGTTTGGATAATCAAGTGACCTTGCAAGGGATAATCCGAGGAGCCACCCTTGGAGAACACTTGGGCAATCTCTTTGTATCAACTAGTTACAGAATTTAATCACCTTCTAGTTGAGAGAAAGAGACCTAGAGACCCACTTGAGTTGCCAAGCTCAAGATATAACACTAGGACTTTTTTTGAGAGAGTTTGAAAACTCACAACTTCATTCATTCAAAAGTGCCTTACAAGTGAGAGCCCCATCTGGTTTTTATGCAAGTATGGCCGAACCCCCTCCCCCCTTCTAAGCAGCAAAATCAATAGCTAGGTACATTTGGGGAAGAGTTACACATCAAATCAACCAATGCTAGCTAAACACCTCACCTAGCTTAAGCTACTTCATTAGGGCCATAATGCCTCCTAAATGATGTGTCAAGCTTACAATGGTCCTAAAATGCAGCAAAGGTGAGTCATTAGGCAAGTGGGCAAGCAAAAACCAAGGGAAATCAGCCCCTTGTACCGGCTAGAGACAAACCGGTTAAAAGGGTGTTTTCCTTGTCCTTTTGGCTGGATAATACCAACACAAGGGGGTGCTTTGGATGGGATTTGAACCCTTGACTTGATAAATATTTAAGTCCCCTTTCATGCTGCAAAATTTCAGAAAGAGTGGAGTTAAGTTGGTGGTCCAACTTTCTCCTTAATTCGGATGCTGCTGTTTTGGCGCCCAGCCTGCGCACTTGAAAAGATCTTGCTGATTGACTAACCAAACGACCTCCAAATCCTTTGCAACTTGTTTTATTGGATTCCTAACATCTTAAACTTAAAGAGAGGGGGCAAGGCAGTCATTCATCCCCTCACCTTCAAGTCCCAGAAGATGCACAAAACCGGGCCAATTTCCGGTTGAATCTGCCCATGTACTGTCCGAGTGCTCTATGACTTCTTTGACCAAGGCATGGATATTCTTGACTTCCTTGGGGCTTGAGGGGGTGTGTGGAGTTGCTGGTTGTGCATTTGGAGTTTGGTCATGATGGTCCCCATCATTCCCCCCAGCTTGAATGGAGTTTGACCTCAAACTCGGCAACTCTTCTTCTTCATCATAGTATGGGCTTAAATCAGCCACGTTGAAAGTGGCGGACACCCCATAGTCTCCGGGAAGGTCTATCTTGTATGCATTTGGGCCAATCTTCTCAAGGACTTCAAATGGCCCATCCGATCTTGGTAATAGCTTGGATTTCCGCTTGCTTGGGAATCTTTCTTTCCTTAAATGGACCCATACTAGTTCCCCGGGCTGGAAATGAGCTTCCCTCCTCTTCGTGTTGGCATAGAACTTAGCTTGCTCATTGAACTTTTCAATTCTTTCTCTCACCTTAGCATGAAGCTCTTGGACCTCCTTTGCTCTCTTTTCGGCTTCCCAACTAAATTTAGTGGGATTAGGAATGGGAACAAGATCAATGGGAGTCCGTGGGTTGTTGCCATACACAACTTGGAAGGGTGAGAGGCCCGTGGCCTTGCTTGGGGCTCGGTTGAATGCAAACTCCGCATGACAAAGGAGTTCATCCCAACTCTTAATGTTCTTCTTTACCAAGACCCTAAGTAATGTGCCCAAAGTGCGGTTTGTTACCTCGGTTTGGCCGTCCGTTTGGGGATGGCATGAGGTGCTGAATTTGAGACTAGTACCAAGCTTCCTCCATAATGTGAGCCAAAAATGACTCAAGAACTTAGTGTCACGATCGGACACCATACTCCTTGGTATTCCATGCAACCGCACAATCTCTTTGAAATAAAGATTGGCCACTTGTGAAGCATCAAAGGTGGTGTGACATGCTACAAAGTGGGCCATCTTGGAGAATCTATCAACCACTACCATGATAGAGTCCTTGTGCCTTTGAGTTCTTGGTAACCCCGTGATGAAGTCCAAGCTAACATCTTCCCAAGGCCCTTGAGGAACCGGCAAGGGGGTGTAAAGACCTTGAGGCCGTATGTGATCCTTGGCAAGTTGGCAAGTAGAGCACCTTTTAATGAAGTGCTCCACATCTCTTGACATCTTGGGCCAAAAGTAATGCTCCTTAAGCATAGAACAAGTCTTCTCAATTCCAAAATGGCCGGCTAGAGCTCCCCCATGGAGTTCTTGAATCAAAAGCTCTCTAAACCCACATTTAGGAACGCAAAGTCGGTTTCCCTTGAAGAGGAATCCGTCCTCTAGGTGGAAAGGACCGTGGGCATGGCTAGAACACTTTTCAAGAATGGTCTTGAAATCTTCATCTTGGGTATACATAGCCTTGATGCACTCAAACCCAAGTACCTTGGATTCAAGAGTAGAGAGCAAGAGATATCTTCTTGACAATGCATCGGCCCCTTTGTTCATTTGGCCGGATTTATGGTGGATCATAAAGTGAAAGGATTGCAAGAACTCTACCCACTTGGCATGTCGTGGATTGAGCTTATGTTGTCCTTGGATGAACTTCAAGGCTTGATGATCCGTATGGAGGATGAACTCGCCTCCAATCAAGTAATGCCGCCAATGCTCCAATGCCCTTACTAAGGCATAGAACTCCTTGTCGTATGTAGAATACTTCCTCTTGGCATCATTGAGCTTCTCACTAAAATAAGCAATGGGCCTCTTCTCTTGTGACAACACGGCCCCAATGCCAACACAGGATGCATCACATTCTACCTCAAAAACTTTGGAAAAGCTAGGTAGTGCAAGGATGGGTGCACTAGTAAGCTTCTCCTTGATTTCTTCAAAGGCATGTTGGGCCTTCTCATTCCACTCAAAGGGCTTGACCTTGAGGATCTCGGTCATGGGTGCCATAATTGAGCTAAAATTGCTCACGAACCTCCTATAAAAGGAAGCCAAGCCATGGAAGCTCCGGACTTGTTGGATGGACATGGGGGTAGGCCACTCACGGATGGCCTTGATCTTCTCTTCATCTACTTGGATGCCTTCGGCCGACACCACATATCCCAAGAACTTCACTTGAGGAGTGAAGAAGTGGCACTTCTCTAGGTTGCCATAAAGTTGCTCTTGTGCCAAGACACTTAAAACATCATGCAAGTGCTTGGAATGCTCTTCTTCTCCACGGCTATACACCAAAATATCGTCAAAATACACAACGACATATCTCCCAATGAATGGCTTAAGAACTTGGTTCATTAGCCTCATGAATGTGCTAGGTGCATTAGTCAAACCAAAGGGCATGACAAGCCACTCATATAGGCCACCCTTGGTTTTAAAAGCCGTCTTCCATTCATCCCCTTCAAAGATCCGTATTTGATAATAGCCACTTCTTAGATCAATCTTTGAGAATATAGTGGCCCCATGAAGCTCATCTAGCAAATCCTCCAACCTTGGGATGGGTACCGGTATTTGATGGTGATCTTGTTGATAGCTCTACTATCAACACACATTCTCATGCTCCCATCTTTCTTGGGCACAAGTAGGGCCGGGACGGCACATGGACTCAAGCTCTCACGGATCAAGCCCTTGGCTAGGAGCTCATCCACTTGTCTTTGAACCTCTTGTGTCTCTTGAGGGTTCATGCGGTAGGCCGGTCTATTTGGGAGTGTGGCCCCCGGGAAGAGGTCGATTTTATGTTGGATGGATCTTTTGGGGGGTAAGCCATGAGGTATTTCTTGTGGGAAGACGTGGGCAAAGGCTTGTAGAAGTGAGGTAAGTAAAGGATGGGGAGATTCCTTTACCTTGGCCGGTTCTTGGCCTAAGAGGATCCACTCTTTAAAGTCTTCGAACTCATGGAGTTGAGAGTGGAGTAAGGTGGTGAGGAAGACATCCATCTTGGGATTGTCTTGAGGGTTCTTTTGTGGGCTAGGCTTGAGGGGAGTGAGGGTGATTTTCTTGTTGTCTTTTGTGAAGGTATAGGTATTCTTTCGACCATCATGCATCACCCTTCTATCAAAGAGCCATGGTCGGCCCAAAAGAACATGACAAGCATCCATGGGCACTATGTCACACCATATCTCATCTTTATATGTCTTTCCAATGGAAAAAGTAAGCAAACATCGAGTAGTAATTTGCAAACCCTTACCTTGGTTGAGCCATTGAATGGTGTAAGGATTTGGGTGAGGTGTGACCGGAATCTTGAGTTTGTCCACCATGGTTTTTGAGGTCACATTAGCACAACTTCCCCCATCGATGATGAGAGAACACACCTTGCCACTCACGGTGCACCTTGTATGGAAGATGCTCTCCCTTTGCTCCATGTTGTCTTGAGTAGCAATCCCACTTAGAGCCCTTCTAATCACTAGTAGTTCCCCTTCATCCGGGCCCTCTTCTACTTCTTCCAACATTTCGGCCATGTACATCTCCTTTTCTTCTTCATTTTTCTCTTCCTCAACCTCTAGCTCCTCTAAGGACTCCTGATATTCGGCTAGAGATACCATTCTCTTGTTTGGACATTCGGAAGCGTAATGTCCAAGACCTTGACAACGAAAGCATCGAACCTTGCTAGTGGGTTTTGGTGGTGGCTTGGAGGGAGTTTGTGGGGAGGCTATTTGAGGGGGTTTCGGGTTTGGGGGTGGAGAAGGTCTTTGTGGAGTGAATGGGGGCTTTTGAAAGCCATAGGGCCGTGGGGTAGGCTTAGAGATGGGGTTCTTGCCTTTGAGCTTCTTTTGTTTTTCTACCTTGTGAGCTAAAGCACTCAACTCATCAAGGGAGGTGTAAGGGTGTAATTCCACTACATGGGCAATTTGTTCGTCAAGCCCACTCAAGTAACGAATCAAGGTTTGGGAATCATCTTCCCTCAAATCACACTTTAGAAGAAGTTGTTCAAAGTCCCTAGTATACTCCTCTACACTCTTTGAACCTTGTCGGAGGTGGTGGAGTTTAAGGAAATTGTCTTGAAGATAGTGTGGGGGTAAGAACTTGGCTTTAAGTTTGGATTTCATTTGCTCCCAAGTCTTTATCTTACTTTTCCCTTTTCTCACCCTTTTGGACACAACATTAGACCACCATATGGAAGCATATTTACGAAGTTTCAAGGCTACTAGCTTTACCTTTTTGCTTTCCGGAATGTCCTTGTATTCAAATACTCTTTCCACCGTTTGAAGCCAATCAAGGAAGATGTCCGGGTCTAGTTGCCCTTCGAACTCCGGAATGTCGACTTTAAAATCACCAAAGTTTCGTCCTCTTGACCTTTGATGTCGTTGGGACCTTGGTGCAAGCTCCCCTTCACTTGAGTCACTAATGGGGTTGCTTCCCTCGGAGTCATCCGAGTCTTGATACTTGCTTGAGCTCTTTGAGCTCCATAAGCCTCTCTTCTTTTCTTCCATAAGTTGTCCTAGTTGCTTTTGGAGGTACTTCAGTTGAGCTTCTACCTCGGCTTTCTCCCTCAAGGCTTGTTCCGCCACTTGCTCGGGTGTGAGACTAGAGGACATTTTGGCTTTGGAAGGAAGGACGAGTGTTTTGGGACGGGGAGAGGTTGGCACGGTCGTGCTAGTAGGCACGGTCTGACCGTGCTGAACTACTGCCAAAGACGTGCTGGACTGAAATGGTGGCACGGTCGTGCTCAGGTGGCACGGTGTGCCCGTGCCAAGTTTCTGGTTGGGCACGGCTGAAAATTTGGTGAGGATGTGTTTGGGCTGTTTTGTGAGTTTGGGTGTTTGGAATGTGTTTGGGCAAGGAAGCTTGGCCAAGAAAGATAGCCTAAGCTCTGATACCAATTTGATGGAAGGTTGTAAGGAGAAGAACCAACTCACACTTGCCACAAAGTGAAATGCTTGAAAACAAGAAGAAGGAACACAACAATGGAAAGGAAAACAAGAGTTTGGATAATCAAGTGACCTTGCAAGGGATAATCCGAGGAGCCACCCTTGGAGAACACTTGGGCAATCTCTTTGTATCAACTAGTTACAGAATTTAATCACCTTCTAGTTGAGAGAAAGAGACCTAGAGACCCACTTGAGTTGCCAAGCTCAAGATATAACACTAGGACTTTGTTTTTGAGAGAGTTTGAAAACTCACAACTTCATTCATTCAAAAGTGCTTACAAGTGAGAGCCCCATCTGGTTTTTATGCAAGTATGGCCGAACCCCCTCCCCTTCTAAGCAGCAAAATCAATAGCTAGGTACATTTGGGGAAGAGTTACACATCAAATCAACCAATGCTAGCTAAACACCTCACTACCTAGCTTAAGCTACTTCATTAGGGCCATAATGCCTCCTAAATGATGTGTCAAGCTTACAATGGTCCTAAAATGCAGCAAAGGTGAGTCATTAGGCAAGTGGGCAAGCAAAAACCAAGGGAAATCAGCCCCTTGTACCGGCTAGAGACAAACCGGTTAAAAGGGTGTTTTCCTTGTCCTTTTGGCTGGATAATACCAACACAAGGGGGTGCTTTGGATGGGATTTGAACCCTTGACTTGATAAATATTTAAGTCCCCTTTCATGCTGCAAAATTTCAGAAAGAGTGGAGTTAAGTTGGTGGTCCAACTTTCTCCTTAATTCGGATGCTGCTGTTTTGGCGCCCAGCCTGCGCACTTGAAAAGATCTTGCTGATTGACTAACCAAACGACCTCCAAATCCTTTGCAACTTGTTTTATTGGATTCCTAACATCTTAAACTTAAAGAGAGGGGGCAAGGCAGTCATTCATCCCCTCACCTTCAAGTCCCAGAAGATGCACAAAACCGGGCCAATTTCCGGTTGAATCTGCCCATGTACTGTCCGAGTGCTCTATGACTTCTTTGACCAAGGCATGGATATTCTTGACTTCCTTGGGGCTTGAGGGGGTGTGTGGAGTTGCTGGTTGTGCATTTGGAGTTTGGTCATGATGGTCCCCATCAACTAACTGGCCAGTCCTAAATTAGCATGCTAAAAGACAACATCACAACACAAAGCCAATATAAACACTAGTGGTTTATCGAAGTTAAAAAGGTAAGACTTTCCTATCCGCCCAAAATGCACAAACACAGACTCATTTAGACATTGTTAAAACACGAATTACAACAGAGACGATCATTAACTCAATTTGGATTGGTGGAATTGATGTTCTGCTCCATCTGCACACTCCTCGCTATTTTGAGAGCTTCCTCATGCAAGTTGATAGCCCACTTGGCTTCTGCAGGTGGAACAGTGCGTCCAACAAGGCAACAACCGGCTCATCTTGGCCCTTGCAAGCAAGAGCCAGAACTGCTGGGCTATAATGCTGTGTTGACCTAAGCCAGACCATGATTAATACTGACCTCCCTATTCCTTTGAATAAGTTTCCTGCGCTTCCCTACTAGGTGTCCTGCAGCACTTCCCATTCTCAGATTTTTCTTCGTGCTTAAGCTTGTTAATAATTGTGGGTTTCAGATCAATTTCCAGTTCCGATATATGGCAGTTCCAAGCTCTGATCAAACTCACTCTCAGTGCTTCCGGATGAGCAACAATATTGCAGTCGCCATGTACCTTTTTAGTATCCCGCAATATCCAATTAACGGCAGCAGTTTTGATCACCCTGCCGGAATGGATCTCTTTTTCTCCTTATCTTCATATGTGGCAATGTTAAGCTTGCAACAAGCAGCAATTGGGGGTTTTGCTGGATTGTCTTTCAGATAGTCCACTCCTTGCACACTCCAACTTGTCAGCCTTCATGGTTTCATAGTCTATAAGGGTTCGGAAAGCCTGTGTTCTCTGATATTTACTTGAGAAAACACAATTGTTCTTGTAAATCCACAAATAGCAACAAATTAAGATACTGTCTAAGCCAACTACTACCTTGTTTAAGACTTTAAGGTTCATATCCAATCATTCATACCGTCCAGGGTTGACAAAGCATGCCATTAACTCGTTAAGATGTAATGGAAAAAATATAACCCTAGTAGCCAAAGCTAATGGACAATCTTGAAATAGATACATGTGATTTGCTCTAAGACACAAACAAGCAACACATTTAGGATCAATATTCTGAATCCACTGTGCAGTTATGTCAGCCACTGGCAATGGTTCGTGAGCAACACACCAAAAGAGATATTTCATTTTTGCTTGGACATTGAGCTTCCAAATATTATTCTAGTACATTTATTTTTGACAGGGAATTGCTGTCTTAACTTCTTATACATCCTTTTAGACAAGGGGATTTTTGTTGACATTAATGTCGTTTATTTAAACTTGTTGGGGTATACAGTCTTTATTCAAGGCCAACTTACTCCAGCTGGGGAGGGACATGGAAGGATATGAAACGTTGCTCTTCCCGCTAAAAGTTGATGTACTTGGTCTGCCACCTTTCCAATTTGCTTTTGAATTTGAGAATAATAGCATTACAATCAGAGGGTTTGGTTTACAATCCAAAATGTTGATACCTAGGAAATTTCCATAGGAAGTTGATTCAAGGATGATGTACCACGCTCACGTTCTAAAACCAAAATTGATGTATCCCCCGGGGGCAAATCCTTAAAGAGACAAAAAGGATTTTGTACTTAGAATCAAATGATTCTAAGTGGAAAAAAGAGAAAAGGATAGAGAACTAAATCAATCCTTGGATACACATTTCACCACCAAAGATTAATCTAGTGAAATTAAACTCTCACTTAGATACAGATTTCACCACTAAGCTTGAGTTTGTAGCCCTTAAGCTTAATTAGGATACAGATTTTACCACGTAAACAAGGCTTAAGGCTTACTTGATCACCACTCTAATTGGCCTAGTTAAAGATAAGTAAGTAGAGAATTTGAAGTAACAACTCTGAGGAGTTATAAACTCAACTTTAGATTTCAATTTCACATCACTTGAGTACAAAAGGGACGTTTACACTACTTATAAGGCATGTCTAGCCCTTTCCTTAATCATTAGGTAATCCTTAATTGATTACTTAATGCTTAGGAAAGTCACTAAGTACAGTTAACTAGCAAAACATACGGTTTAGTGCATAACTGAATTAAAACAACCACAAACGAATGCAATGGCTTAAAACTAATTAACTTAAGCTAATCCCTACTGATTCTACGCTACATGAGCCATGTTTCCTCCCTTGGAAGGAAAGAACACACGGCTGCCATCTCAACAATACAAGAGGAATGCATGCGTGACACCTCGTGCTGAAGTGGACGAATGAATGCTTACAAAATGGGTGAATCTTCCTCTTCCATGTGGCACTTGCTACCTTCATGAGTCACTTAGTGAGCAAGCTCAAGCTTCCGGCCACGCACACACACACACCTTGAAAGAGAAAACCCACCTAAGAGGGAAAACTCCTAGGCTAAGCAAACGGCTGCCTGGGTGGCGCATGCAGGCTAATCTTTCATGTTATGGGGCCACTGTATTTTGATGACTAAGCTGGGGTTTCCTTTAGGGGGGAAACCTAAAGATGTCTAGAAACCCCTCTTTTTGAAAATTTTGATTTGGATGTTATTAAGTGCCTTAATCCCCATGATCTTTCAAACCGTGCAAATCCTGATGCCTGCTGGGCAGCTTCAATTAATTGACTGAATTGACCCCTTTAACGTGCTTGTCTGCCTTTGTGCTTAACATAAGAAATAAACTAGACATCTATAGGAATTAACACAAAAAGAATTATATGATTTGGATCTCGTTTGGGCTATGAAATAATAAAAACAAAACCAAGTAAAAACTGTCCCAAATTGCAGCCTGGACAGTTTGAGTTTAAGTGCTAAGTTGAATTCTCAAACGAAGTCCAAATGCGTTGAAACTTGTTTTTCTAGAATGCTAACGTCTTGGAATTTAAATCCATGGTAAATTAATTGACTTAAACCTCAAAGAGGTCAAAGTAATTAGGCTCTCAAAAATCGGGTATGCTACTGGAATTAATCCGACGGCTACCTCCTTTGAATCCTTTGAAAGATTTAGATAAAAATACTTAATTTAAAACTGATTTAATTGCATAATTAAGTTTATTAGGATGTTAATAAACTCTCTTAGCAAAGAAAGCATAGTTAAATCAAGTTTAAGTTGAAGAATCAACTGTAAAACGGGAAACGGTTCAAAATGGCTTAAACTGAAAAGTGTTTAGTTTAGGACTTGAAAATTCCCGTGCTATCTAGGTTTTGACATGACTCTTTGGCATGGTTTGAAGGTTAAGGATGTCAATTAACATCTTAACCATAAGAAAAAGATCTAAACGTCCTAGAGGTTTAGGAAAACAGATGCATAAGTCAGTTTGTGCATGAACTAAAAAAAAAAAAAATTGATTAGGGGTAGTTGAGGACCATGGACCGATCTACATCATCCTGCCCTTGTTAGAAAAAAATTGTCCGCAACTTTTCACCATATGATCTGGCTGAAATAACACCAACCATTTGAATAAGTCTTTCTTAGTCTTATAGACTCTTTCCCATTCATTCCCCTTACTAATTTGAATCTGGTTTGAAGGGGATCCTTCAGACTTGTCTTGGACAACAAGCAATGGTTCACTATGAGTAAGGAAGGGGTTCGAATGCTCATGGTGCTTTTGTAGTTTGCTTTCATGGAGTTTAGAAAGGGGATAAAGGTGCTAAGGTGTTGTCTTTTTCTCCATTTATGATCAATGAACATACCTTGATGTTCTTGCTTTTTTCATCCTCATCAACTTTCACCTCAACTTCTTCTTGAGTTTCCTCCTGATTGACTACCACATCTTCTTCTTTCTTTTCCTCAACCTCACACTCCTTCACGGCTTCCCATTTAGCCAGGGTGATAACATTTCTATTTGGGCAGTCCGCGGTTGTGTGCCCCAGTCCTTGGCACTTAAGGCATCTTCTTCCGCCAAAAGGGCTAGGGTGGGGTCTGTTTTGTGGGGGTAGACTCTGTTGTGAAGTTTGGATTCTTTGTGGCATGGAAGGAGAGGGAACCACAGGTTTAGGAAAGGAAATGGAACTTCCCTTGTTAAAAGGTTGGTCCTCGAGTGGGGGCGGAAATAGGGAAATATGTTTAAGTATGCAAGAGGGTAGGCTAAAGGCACCCATCAGCTTACGTCTCATCTTCTTCCAAGTTCCCACCTTCTCTTTTCCTTTCTTTCTTCTCTTAATCTTGTAATTCTGCCACCATTGAAGTGCACAACCTCTCAATCTTGAAATAACCACTTTGAACTTCTCTTGGTCATTGAGGATACAACAAGCAAAAACTCGTTCCACCTTAGATAACCAACCTGTGAACTCTTCGTCTTGGCCACGAAATTTTGGAATTTCGAAGTAAGCGTACCCAATATCAATCAAAGCTGGCTCTTTCTCTAAGCTCATTGATGATGGCATGATGAACGAGGTCTGGGGTTCTTTGTTGGCTGATTTAAAACGTAAGTGGGGTGTTTGTGCTTGGTTTTTTTGTATTTGGTTTTTTTTTTTTGGTGTTTTTTGGTGCATGGATGCGTGGGTTTCAGGTGCAAGGATGAAACTTGCTCTGATACCAAAATTGATGTACCACGCTCACGCTCTGATACCAAAATTGATGTATCTCCCAGAGGTAAATCCTTAAAGAGACACAAGGGGTTTTGTAATTAGAATCAAATGATTCTAAGTGGGAAAAAGAGAAAAGGATAGAGAACTAAACCAATCCTTGGATACACATTTCACCACCAAAGATTAATCTAGTGAAATTAAACTCTCACTTATATACATATTTCACCACTAAGCTTGAGTTTAGCGCCCTTAAGCTTAATTAGAATACAAATTTCACCACCTAATCAAGGCTTAAGACTCACTTGATTACCACTCTAATTGGCTTAATTAGAGATAAGCAAGTAGAGAATTTGAAGTAACAACATTGAGGAGTTACAAACTCAACTTCAAATTTTAATTTCACAACACTTGAGTACAAAAGGGACGTCTACACTACTTATAAGGCATGTCTAGCCCTTTCCTTAATCATTAGGTAATCCTTAATTGATTACTTAATGCTTAGGAAAGTCACTAGGTACAGTTGTCTAGCAAAACATACGGTTTGGTATATAACTGAATTAAAACAACCACAAACAAATGCAATGGCTTAAAACTAATTAACTTAAGCTAATCCTTGCTGATTCTAGGCTACATAAGTCATGTTTCCTCCCTTGGAAGGAAAGAACACACGGTTGCCATCTCAACAGTACAAGAGGAATGCATGCGTGACAACTTGTGCTGAAGTGGACGAATGAATGCTTGCAAAATGGGTGAATCTTCCTCATCCGTGTGGCACTTGCTGGCTTTATGAGTAACTTAGTGAGTCAGCTCAAGCTTCCAACCAAGCACACACACACACCTTGAAGGAGAAAACCCACCTAAGAGGGAAAACTCCTATGCTAAGCAAACGGCTGCCTAGGTGGCGCATGCAGGCTGATCTTTCATACTATTGGGCCACTGTATTTTGATGACTAAGTTGGGGTTTCCTTTAGGGGGGAAACCTAAATATGTCTATAAACCTCTCGTTTTGAAAATCTTGATTTGGATGTCATTAAGTGCCTTAATCCCCATGATCTTTCAAACCGTGCAAATCCTAATGCTTGCTGGGTAGATTCGATTAATTGACTCAATTGACCCCTTTAACGTGCTTGTCTGCCTTTGTGCTTAACGTAAGAAATAAACTAGACATCTGAAAGGAACTAACACAGAAAGCATTACATGATTTGAATGTCGTTTGGGCTATAAAATAATAAAAACAAGACCAAGTAAAAATTATCCCGAACTGCAGCCTGGACAGTTTGAGTTTAAGTGCTAAGTTGAATTATCAAATGAAGTTCAAACAAGCTGAAACTTGTTTTTCTAGAACGCTAACATCTTGGAATTTAAATTGATGGTAAATTAATTGACTTAAACCTCAAAAAGGCCTAAGTAATTAGGCTCTCAAAAACCAGGTATGCTGCTGGAATTAATCCGATAACTACCTCCTTTGAATACTTTGAAAGATTTAGACAAAAATACTCGTTTAAAACTGATTTAATTGCATAATTAGGTTTATTAGGATGTCAATAAACTCTCTTAGCAAAGAAATCAAAATTAAATTAAGTTTAAGTTGAAGAATCAACTTTAAAACTGGAAACGGTTTAAAATGGCCTAAACTAAAAAGTGTTTAGTTTAGGACTTGAAAATTCCCATGCTATCTTGGTTTTGACACGATTCTTTGGCATGGTTTGAAGGTTAAGGATGTCAATTAACATCTTAACCATAAGAAAAAGATCTAAACCTCTTGGAGATTTAGGAAAACAGATGCACAAGTCGGTTTGTGCATGAACTAAAAAAAAAAAAGAAATTGATTAGGGCTAATTGGGGACCATGGACCGATCTACATCAAAGGATGTGAACTAATCTAGCAAGAATATCCCTAATCTATGGTGGAGACTCTTCAAAAATGATCCTAGATTTCCCTTTGTTAATATCGAGACCAGAGAACCCTCCAAACTCAGTCATAACCTCCAGCATGTTATGTAAATCATCCATCTTTCCTTGCCCAAACAGAGAGACATCATCAATAGAAAAATTATGAGAAACTCCTAATTCCTCAATAGGTATAGCACTCCATTTCTTGTCCCTCACACTTTGGTCAATCATCCTAGGCAATATCTCCATACAAAGTCCATACGCATAAGAGGATAAGGGATCCCATTGTTTGATACCCTTAGATGGAAGAAAGACCCTCCCAGGCTGACCATTCCTTAAAAGTTAAGACTGGCAAGTTGTGATAAATGCATAATGACATTGACTAAATCATCAGGGAAACTAAAAACTGCATAGTGCCTTTGATAAAATCCCATCCAATTGTATAGTAAGCTTTAGCCCGATTAATTTTAATGGTCAGTAGAGTTGTTTTGCTTTTGCATTTGGTAACGTAATAAGCAACTTCCTTAACAACCAAAATATTTTCAAAAAATTTCTGGCCAGCTTGAGCTGGGCTTATAATTTGAGGCAATGTTGGTTTAACTCTATTCGCTATTATTTTAGTGACAACTTTACAAACAACATTACCTAGGCTTATGGGTCTGAGATCATTCACATTTTCTGCCCTTCCTCGTTTGGGAATCAAGGAAACAGGAATTTGGTTAATGGGCTCAACCTTTTTTGGATCCTTGAAGATACCAAGGATAAATTCAACCACACTATCACCTATGATATGTTGGTACTTTCTATAAAAGTGAGCATGAGTGTCATTCAGCCTAGAAGCCTTAAAAAGAGTTCATTTGGAAAATGGCATCTTTAATTAACATGGTCCCTATTAACCTGAGTTTGAAGGCTAAGATTGCCTGGCAAGTTAATAGATCTTTGCCTTGAGTAGCTGTTTGTTGAGAGGTGTGAAAAAGAATGGGGAAATGCTTAGTTATCAAACTTCTAATCACATTTTCTTCATTAATCCATATACGATACACCCTATTCTTTTTTAAAACCCTAAATTTTCTTTCTATGCTGCCTAACATTGGGAGTCATATGGAAGGGGGGGAAAAATATGTGCTGCCTAACCTTGGTAGTTATGATTTTTGTCATCTATTTTTAATTTTTTTTTGGGGTTCAAATGAGCCAATGAAGGCGGCACAACACAATGGGAAGGAGAATCAAACCTGAGACTTAATGTATTTACGACCTCAATCTTAACCACTAAGCTAAGATCTCATCGATTTTTCATCTATTTTTATGTCTTCTATGTTTTAACCAGTTCATTCTCTTAACTGGTTACTTTATTTGATGATTTTAGGAGAAATTGTTTGCTGCAAATTTAAGAAATTAGGTATTTCCATTTTATTACAAGCTCATTGAAGTTTAGTGAGTGAATAGAGCGATCAGAGATAATGCTGAAATTGCTTATAAAATTAAAGGTAAATAATAGGATGAATTCAATTGAAGAGATTGATAAGTTGATGAGTGAAAATGAAATATCTCTGTAACACTATGAGGCTACTAGCTCTTGAAGTCTTAATGTGTAGAAGAGCGGAAAACGAAGTGAGAATGTTAAAAAGAGTAGGAAGGAGAGTGGAATTACACCTGAAGAAGTGTTGAAAATTGTGGAGTGAAGAGTTCATGAAAAGGGTAAAAACTAAAGGCAAAATGAATGAAGAAGAAATTGAGGTTTTGAGAGAATGTCTGCAAATTTCGAGTAATAACACCCAAAACTTTATAAATTTTCAACTTTTCGGAATGAAATGCAAAGTTAGAATAACTTTTTAACTTTGCAAAATAACAAAAAGAATGCTTACGTAAGATTTTAACCTTGCAGAATAACACGTAAAATCTTGATTTTGTGGATAACATGTAAAGTTTTATACAATGTCAAGTTTGCAGACCTATTCCATATAACATGCAAACCTAGTTGTGCAAAATATTATCCTTATCGAATAAATGGCCCAAGATTAATTTTGTGAAATAGCACATGAAATTTTATAAAGTTTAACTCTGCTGAATACCATGCAAAGTTAGAATAACCTTTTATGTTTGTGCAATAACACGGAAAATTCATTTGTGCAAAATTTTAACATTGCATAAAAACATGCAATGTTTAATGTCATGGAATAACATGCAAACTTAGATTGTGCAAATTTTAACTTGGAATGATGTATGAAGGTTTAGTTTTGGTGAATAACACATAAAATTTTATAAAGTTTTACTTTATGGAATGAGACAAAGTTATGATAACTTTTTAACTTTGTGTAATAACACAAAAATTTTAATTATGTAAAATTTAACCTTATGGAATAACCCACAAAGTTTAATTTTACGAAATAACAAGTAAGACTTTACAGAGTTTGAATTTCATGGAATGAAATGCAAAGTTAAAATAAATTTTATTTTTTAAACTTTGTGAGATAACAAGTATTCTTTTATTTGTGCAAAATTTAATTTAAGCTTAGGGAATAAGATGAAAAGTTTTAATATTGTTGAATAATATGTACAGTTTTATGAAGTTTTTAACTTTGCAGAACGGAACACAAAGTTGGAATAACTTTTCAATGTTGTGGAATAACATGCAAAATTTGGGGCTTGTTCTTTTGAACTCATGATAAGTATTTATCATTAGCATTCACTACCGCATAATTAGGCACAATTCAGCATAACTTATAAAAAGTATGGATTAGATTATGATTAAACCCAAATCATTTAATTGTTAATCAATAATTGGATCTATTTTACTAATAATATAAGTATGTTCATCATTTTACTTGTAAAATGCATATTATTTTGAAAAAATAATTTATTATTTAACTACATAAATTTGTCCGTAATTGTCTAGATTTAGATAATTATTTTAACTCATAAATTGACACATGTTTTTTTTGAAAATATTTGTAATAAAAAATTGTTATTTTACTAATGACCTCGTCCTCAAGTTTATATTACTACAGAAACCTTTGCACTCGAGAACTTTACTCAACTTAAAGAGAAGGGTATGACCATCACTTAAAGAGCACAACATCTGGAAGCAACTTACAATCCTCACACACATTAGATACATGTAACAAAGTTGAATGAAGGCATTCCAAGCTGCACTTGCCGACGACATTTGAAATTTTATAGCAGGTTGAGAAGCAAGTCAGTTGCTATTGTTTTTATTGTATACTTTATTTTATTTTTATGCTAGAATATACCAAATGGTAATTCCTAAAATTCACAATGCCGACTTGTTAGGCTCTAATAACTACATGAATGTATATTTTTAGTAGTTTAATTATAATTATTTCCATGAATTGAACAAATGATTCCATCTATTACTTCTAACAATACATGAAATTTTTGTGTTGATACTAAAGCGACCACAAATAGTACATATATTTATAAGTGATTAGTAATTATACATATTGATTTTAAAAAGCCATTGATAAATAAATATGCATTTATAATGGTGTATACACATTTAAACGACTTTATAAGTACATTTCTTGACTTAGCTACAACCAGATATAACTTCATTCAACACAATTGAACTTTTTTAGTATAGTTCAGCATATTTCAGGATGATTCATCATATTTAAGCAATAGGTCTTGTGCCCCAATCAAAAGCTCCAAATCTCTCACTTCAGTGACCTAATTGCGCTTCAAGTTATTGATTGTGGTCACATTAAACTTATGCTTGAGTTGTCATTGTATCCATACCCATGAAATTATGAATAAAGATTAATCATGTTTAATTTTGTGTTTTTCTAGAGAATCTGCAATTTATTCAATGCATAGTCTCATTTAACTTTTGGTACTATATCTGAATTGTCACTTTATCCATGCCTATAGAATTATAGTAGGTTTATCTATAAGTATGTGATGGAGTAAATGAAGATCACATTTAAATATATTACATTTGCTCTCTATTATTCTACGATGATGGAGGAATTGAAGGAGTGGTAAAAGGCATAAAAAGGGATGCACACCCAATCCAGTCCTTCTTCTATAATGGTATTTCCATTCACCTATTTTTAATACCTTTTTTAAGTGTTTTCTTCCTCCTCTTTTTTTCTTGAGTGCATTGAATATATCTTTTAACTATTTTTCTTCTTTTCGTGCACTTATATGATTGGTTGGTCTCGGATGGTGGGACTTTCTTGGTTTTCTTACTTAAGTATAACTTTTGTCCTCCTTTCGCTTTTTTCATTTGAGTACCCAGCATGTCTGACAAGGATTGCTCGGATAGGTCCGCCTTGAAATTTTACGTGTACTATGAGGTTAGGATGGACGGCGGCGAGGATGATAATGGAACTTTTTCCACACCTGACTTATGTCTATCCTTCCCCCCTACTTGGCTTAATGTTCAAATGAATATTAGGCCGATGCTACACTTCCTGACCCAAATTGGGTTAAGAAAGCTGTGGCATAAAATTGGGATTATTGGATTCCCTGCCTCTACCTCCTGTGAGGGAGTTATCGGATCTCCCTTCCAAGTGAAAACGATACTCCTTATCTTGCCTTAAGTGAACACCTAGCCATTTATACCAAGCATTTGTAATTTGGTCTCTGGTTTCCCTTACATTATTGATCGTAAAAGTCTTGAGGAATATAATGCTTGCTTATCCCAACTCATCCCAAGATCAATATGACTCTTGGTCAGTTTCATATGGGGGTGTGAATTTTAGTGTAGGATTAATGTCCTCTATGAAATAGTGAGTTTGGGCCTATTAAATTCTTGTAATCTTCCAATCATCTATTAGACACAACTGGTTGAGCATAATGATGGAGTGCTAATTAATTATAACCGTTACCTATAAGATAACTCTACCCCTACAGGTTGTCCATGAGAAATGCCTCTAATGCCTACGTCAGGTTCCAGCTCACCATAAAAGTTCGTCACATCGTAACTATGGAATATGTGAAGTAGTTGAAGATTTCTTCCTTATAAGGCCTTTAGGTTAGGACATTTATCCATTAGGGCAAAGGAATAAGTGTTTAAGCCTTTATAATCATCCACACTAGTGTCTCCAACTTCTTTCTATCTGTGTTATATCCTTGTAAGACATAATGTGTAGGCCCTAGTAAACTGTGACGACCTTATCTTCTTTGACCATTGCTTATGGAATGTTGTTATCATCTCTTTGTATGAAATGACAATATCACGGTGTTGTATCATAGACTTATTGCTTATCACTTTAATTTTTCTTGCTCCATGTTCAAGGCTATAGTCATTCTCCCTAAACACCTCGTTTAGATTGATTTTTAGAGGCAAATATCACTTCTTGGCTAAATGAAATGAGGAGCTTTTAGCGCTGGGCTTTATGTCACACAAACCTTTTGAGGTGGGTAAGTTTTTAGATCATCCTGTCACGAACTTATTATTGGGGATTCAATCACTGGCCTAAAAGGTTTGGTTGAATTACTAGAAGTCAGGATGATTTTAGTCTTTCCCTGCCTTTTAATTGTCTCCTGTAATGATGGAGACTTACTTTTATTAGTGATGATAAAATCGTTGAACTTTCTTTATTTATCTAATTCTGATATTACAAAATAGAAATATGGCTACATATTTAGTTTCTAGATAGTACAATCCAATGTACTTTCACATTACATTCCTATCTCCTCTCCGAGCTTATAACTGAGAAAAGTTCTCATTCCTAGTAACTAGATAAAGTACTTACCGAGGATATATGTTTACTAAGTGCGAGGGATGGGTTCTCCTGAGGTATGCTTTAGCTTGTATGCTCCTAGGGAAACCTCTTCATGAATGATGTATGGACCTTTCCAATTTGCTAATAGCATGCCATCCACGTTATCTTTACCTATAGATTCATCTCTTCTCAACACTAACACGCTTAATGGAATCAGCTTGTGTACTGCCCTTCGATTATAAGCTCAAACATACTTTATTGGTACATGGCCAGTTCAAGCAAGGGATTCTTTTACGCTTCAGGTAGGAGGTCTATAGATTCTTGGAAGCAGTTTCATTTTATTCAGAATCATAGTGCTTAGCTCAGAAGGTTGAACTTCCAAGTTCTACTAGTGTGATGAACCAGTGCTGAATTTCGGCTTGAATAGCATTTCTTTGTTGGCTCGTTTTTCTATCTCGCGAGCTGGCCATAGGGTACCTGACAACTCTTCTACCCGTTGCCCCATTACTTGATCCAATCTTTTCTTCAAAGCATTCAAAATGATCTTATAGCAGCTTACACCTACCCATTGAATTAAGGCCAAGCAACATAGGTGAACATGACTTTTATATGAAGTTCATTACGGTATTTGTGGAATAGGCCATCTCTAAAATGTGTTCCATCATCCATGATTATGGCATTAGGGATGTCGAATTTGATGATGATGTTTTCCATGCAAGCCATTGCGCCTATGATGCCATTATAGAGGCTAGGGGTTTTGCTTTTATCCATTTGGTGTAGTCCATGGCCTCTATCAAGAACCTTCTTTGTCCAGGTACCATTATGAGAAGGCCTAACAAGTCCTTTCCCAATAAGAAAAAGGCAAAGGACCCTATATTGGAGTCAGTCAGTTAGTCAACTGGTGGATGAGTAATGTATGTCATTGGAACTTGTAACTCCCTCATTTCGTATTGTTTGGGACCTTATGGTTAGCCAGTAGTACCCTGCCTTCAGGGCCTTCGCAGCTTTAACGCCCCAACTAGTAAACATATAATCAAGACTAGACATTCTTTTTATTAAGAGTAAGTAGTAGAAAGGCACCTCCTAGTTAGAATGTTATTATCGCCCCTTGTAAGGAACAAGGCTGTTAAAGACCTTGTAGAAAACTATAAGAATTTATTTAAAAAATATAAAACATTTAATGGTAAACATTTCATTAACTAAAATCCCTCACAAAGCTTAGCATTCAAAAGTGCTTGGTATGAAGTGCTTATTGCCTCAAAATCATAAAGGGAGATCTATCTTGAAAATAAACTTAGTAAACATCATGTATTCCTTACATGATGTAAACCTTAATTAAAAGATCCTCACTTGCTTGACGCAAACCTTGGTAACCATATCCCAGGGTTTGGTTTAGTGGATAACCAAAAGTTTACTAGAGTGAATGAATAACAACTTATTTGTCAGCTAAGAATCTGACTCTTGATACTAAGGGTCTTGACCCTCTTTTTCTTTAAGTAGTTTCCTTTCATGCTTTCTTACCTAAAACCAAAAGCATAAATCATTTTGAAGAATGAGCCGGAGCTGATGAAAGCACCCTAATGGATGGTTGGCCCAGGGCTTCCTGAGGCTCAATCGGCTCATCCTTACAGTAGGCACCCTCTTTTGAGGGTACACTAGACCAGCTTCCTTAAAATGGTGAATATTTGGATTTATGTGGTGGAATACATTAAAGATTCAATTTTTAGAGTCACCAGCACATTTTAAAAACAGTGTATAAACCCATGATTTTATAGAAGTTACCCAAGTCCTTCCTTCAACGAAGTCCTTAAAATGAAGGGATAGCCAGGGGACATAGGACTTCATTTTCAAAAAGGGAATGGGTTTTTTCTATATAAACTATAGTTTTGGTTGTGTGGAATGAAGATTATCGAAGATTAATCTATGACTACAAACTATGAGAATGAACCCGCGGTCGAGGGTACAATCGGCTCATCCCTATAGTAGGCACCCTCTTTCGAGGGTACACTAGACCAGCTTCCTTAAAATGGTGAATATTTGGATTTATGTGGTAGAATGCATTAAAGATTAAACTTTTAGAGTCACCAGTGCATTTTGAAAATAGTGTATAAACCCATGATTTCATAGAGGATACCCAAGTCCTTCTTTCAATCAAGTCCTTAAAATGAAGGGTTAGCCAGGGGACTTAGGACTTCATTTTCAAAAAGGGAATGGGTTTTTTCTATATAAACTATACTTCTGGTTGTGTGGAATGAAGATTATCAAAGATTAATCCATGACTACAAACTATGAGAATGAACCCGCAGTCGAAGGTATGATCTAATGGGTGGCGAAAGCCACCATTAAACCATCCGGTTCTAAAGCAGCCTCTACTAGAAATGAGTGTATTAAAACTTTAAAATTTTCGATTCCATACAAAAGGCATTTTTCATGACTTATGGTTTTATTAGTGAAGCAAATAGCATGACGAATATTTTGGTGGCCACTTATTAGCAATTCATTTTTATAATGATAAGAAATGTACAAAAGGCGATAAATTAGAGATCATTTTATGTCGAACATAGTTTTATTTTACCTACAAAGCAACGAATATTAGATAAGCAGTCATGGAGGATCGAAGATAAGTATGATTATAAATACAAGATGCAAAGAAAGCTTTATATTGATTATTTTCTTTGGTTAATGGCCCTCAGGATCTCCCTCGATCTAAATGGTTGGCAAAGTAACATGCACTTGATTCCTTACTCCCTAGTGTGTTAGGGTAGGATGAGGGTTAGTCTAATTTCAAAATTATTTGTGGGAACAGTTTTGTGAAGCTTTATTTCTTGAAAGTATTTTTGTGAAGAGAAAGGACGAGTCTAGAGAGAAGTAGAGTTTCTCTTAGGTGTAGTATCTAGGGAGAAAAATACAAAGTTTCCTACGGGTAAGAGATTCCTATGTATGAGATGGAGAGACTTTCTTTTTGTAGTGCTAGCAAGACAACCTCACTAAGCAAAACTATAAATCAAGAGCATAAAATAAAATCAAATTATTCATCAAATTTAGAAATTCTTGATTGCCACAAATAATGCTGGAAAGCTGCTATTCAACTCAATTGCAACAATTTAAAAATAAAAACACATGAGATTTATAAAGTGAGGGGCATGGTAGCAATAAGCAACCTACGTTGGATCCAACTAGCAGCTATTGGGCATACTGCACTTACCGCTGGGTCCCAGCGATTGCATGCACGGTGCCGCAAACCCCTATTTTCTTTCTTAAGTGAATTGTTTATAAGAGTTTAGATGCGAGGTAATGTGTCATCCCTCTAGTTACTATTTAACTCACTTATCCATAGGGTCTTGGGTTCAAGCCCCACATTGGTGTATCGCACAAAACCCCAAGATTTTTGCCTTTTTGAAATTTTTTTTGAAATTTTGGATTTTCAAATGCTTTCCAAATCTTTTAGGAATTTTTTAACATGAGAAATTATTTTACTTATGGATTGGCTATTAGAAATTCAAGTATGATGTTGTTTCACCCTCAATGGGCTAGGTAATTGTCATCATCGGGTGACAATGCATATGACATATAGGTTTGTAGTCTATCTAAAATCATGTGGGCACCAATTTTGGTGCACATCCTATTTGTGTACTCTAAATCATAACATTAAGATAAGTGAGTATGCAGTGATTTAATTCTGTTTGCCTTCAAATTATGGAAAATAAAAGTTTTTTGTACTTCCTTAATCATTATTTCTCAAACACACATTTATAAAATCGCTTTGATGAGATCTCATTTATTGATGAGTACTAGTCCTATTTGTCAAGGTAACTCACCCTAGAAGGGGGTGAAACATTTTAAAAACTTTTTTAACAATATTAAAATTAAGGATCTAAGGATGATCAATTTGTGCCAAGGTAAAAGTTTTAAACTGACAGATACTCTCACGTAGTAACAAGACGCAACAGATAGAGCAAGAAAAATAACTTTGAAGGTAAAGAGATATGGGATAGGAGGTTTTTTTGACAAGGTTATCCCAAACCAATTGTGGGCTTCACCCCTTCCTAGAGCCTTTTCCTTAACCTTATGATTTAGTAATTCATTTTCTTCTTAAGATAGATTGTGCAAGATTCCCTAACTCCTTGCTTACAATAAGAGTTTTCATAAACAATCTAATAGGCTGCTGTTAGAAGAATACCACCTAACAAGATCCTCACTTCTACTTATTATCTATAGAGTTCATAAGTGACACTTTGTTATAGCGTTATGCACACTCAAAAAGAGCGCTCTTGCTCTTTGGCTACATACAACGTTTTCTTTAGAGCTCTTTTACTAGCTAGACTTCTAGAGTTCCTAGCCCTCAAGAGGATAACATTTCTCAATACAAAAGTAGTGGCACTTACTCACTCATCTCACACTAGAGGTATAGAGAATTGAAATATAAAAGAATGAATATAATGGTTACATGTTTTATCACATAATATAAGAATTTTCTTCAATCAAGTAGTTTATTTGGTGCTTCTATTTGTAAATCTTACTCAATGCTCTAAAATTGTAGGATGTGAATGATGTAGCCATTATGCATTTCTTTTAATCTCAGCCATTGATATTAAAGTGTATAAATATTAGCATAGGGACTTTGACAACTGCTACAAGTATTCTGGTTCTTTCCCTCATTGCTAAATCCCTTCATTTTGCACTCAATCATCCTTCATAAAGGGAATAATTATCCTAGCTTGTCTCACTTCATAGTTATTGTTGATATAATTGTATTTAGATCATATTTCTAATTGTACTGTTAGTAGCTAAATAGGGAGATTGACTAAAAAGCATTTTCGCAACATTTATTGCTTCCTTGATGGTGTTAGTTAGCCATTTCGTTAGACAATTTGAAATTCAACCTATTTTGCTACTTGGGACGAATGTCTCTCCTTGCTTTATGCATTATCATTTGCAAACACAGTCAAGATTCACCATATGAGTGATCATAATAACTTTGATAAGAAACTTATTAAATAAAATTATCTTCTTGATAGTTATCGTCCCAAAAAGTAGTCACAATTGTGAATAAATGTCAGGGATTTTTTTTTTCCCAAAAAGGAATGATACATAATAGGACCTTCAATAAGGACTCAAGTATTTCATAAGTTCAAGATGAAATAAATGGCCTCAATAATAAATGATCCAGGCACTATTTATGACTGCCAAGTTTTGATTCGATTGGCTTTGGTGAGAACTTGTAAGAGACTCATATGAATTTCCATCCAGGCGGCTCTGACAGGATATGACTTTGATTGACATCTCTGACATTATGATTGATAGACTTGGCTCAATATTGACCTCATTTGCTTCCTTGAAATCCCCAGCCTGTCCTTGGCATTAAATAAGTCACATTGTTTTCCAATTTTATCAATTTTTTAAAAATCTTTCAAAATTTTCATTTCTTTATATTTTTGAATACCTTCAAAACAAGCAACTAATCTATAGCATAAAAGACAAAAATAAATCAACAATGAAGAAAACCACATTAGCGCATAATGAACTAACATAGGGCATATTCACATGAAGTAACCTAATTTCGTGCCACCATCCATGGCAATGTGATGCAGATCCAAACCCTTGAATCTTCAAGGTGTCCTAATGTCTGAGAACAAAGTCTGGAATAAAGGCTTTACTAGAATTAGCCCAATTAAGGTACTAAAGTGAGTTGTGATTGAGAATGAAGAATAAAGAGCAAATAAAAACTCTAAAGTAAAGAAATTCTTCCACCACTTAGGGGGCTAGACACCCTTAATCTCTTAAAGGTTAAACCTCCAATGAACAAGATAAAGTTTATGCTCTAAAACATAACCCAAAAGGGGATACAATTTTGAGAGATTTTAGTGAGAGAATGTAGTAATAAGCTATATCAAATTTCATTCATCAAAGTATGATTCCAAGAGAGAAAAATAGCCTACTTAAATGCTTGGAAAGACTAATGGTTTACTCCCTAAGCAAGTTGTCAGTCAATAGAAAACTAACGTAATTAACTAATAAAAATTAGGGAAAAATCTTCCCCTAGCACCAATAGAACATAAAAAGCAAAAATACATGGCCAATAGGAGTGAGATAACATTTTCTTCTTCGTACAAACCAATGAAAATGCTTCAATAAATAAGCAAATTCAAAATTGATAAAAATAGTACAAATATTATAAATCCTTTTATCCTTTTATGCTGGAAATTAGTTGTACCATAAATGTGAAAAGTTAAGCTTCTTGAAACCTTCTCATTAGGGATTATTTCTAGTAATTGGGAAATTTTATCTTGCCATGTCGGTACTTTGCTAGGCAAGTTCACAGTCCTTGAACCTTATTTCTAGGCATCTTTCGAAGGCTGTTTAGTGCCGATCCAAAGTAAGGCAGCTTGTTTGCTAAATATCTCTCTTAGTATTGGACAAGGATAGAAAGTCAACTTATAGAGCTCTCAAGCCTACCTAATATGCTTTGATGCATGTTGAGTCCCCTTGGCCTTGTACCAAGGCATAAGGATGGTCACATCTACCCCCAAAGTCACGTCTCCCTAAATTCTAGCACATAAGCCCACTTAATCATGGTGTCTCACTTAGTAAATATGATAAAAAATGAATGATCAATGACTTTTGAAAAGGTGATCGAATATACTATTGGGATATGCAAATATTTTCAGTATATATTTGCAATTGAATTACCTAAATTGGTGAAAACTCTGTTACAATAGTGCAGGTTTTCACTCAGTAAACTTACTGAATTTGGGTTACGTTTGGATCCCACCTATAAGGCTCACTTGATGCAATTCCAAGTTTTCTTGATTAACTAAGATGTCTATTTTAGCTCTATATGTTAAAATTTGGCATTGGATTTCAGAGTTTCGAAATGGCCAACATAGGACGAGTGCGCGCAAAAATCTAATTTTGAAGCAATCTATATTTGGCCTTGTTTGAGATAGTTACAGCTCTATTCCTTGGGATTAATAAACATGCAATAAGTCTAGATCCGTCAAGGAAGAGGCTCCAAGTGCACCCAATTGGTAGAGTAGAGCCTTCTAGAAGCTTTCTAGAATGTGGGAGAGAATCCTGGAAGATTACAACTCAATATTTTGTTATTATCTTAGAATTTTGATTTGATTTTCTAGGATACTTTATACCACTCCTAGTGGTCGATTTGCCCCACTAATGTATCAGCTTAGCCTTTTATTTTGATTATTTAAATACCCTTTCCCCTTAATGTAAACTCATATTTTGTTAAGTTTGTTAAATGAAGGGCCAGAGGCCATTTCCTCTCCAAAAAAATCCCTTAATCTTTATCTCTCTTTTAGAATGGTGATTTAGAGTCTTTTCATTATAATTTCTCTTTGGTGGCTTAAGCTTTTAGGAGAGAAATTTGATGGAAAGTGTTTATCCTTTGTAGGGTTCTCATTTTTGGGTTCTAATCTCACAACGACTTTGATTGTTAGATATTGAATCCAAAGAGGAGCTTCCCTTTGGTGTTGTGATCCATTGGAGTCGTAGATCTTGGGAGCTTTAAGAATTCATTCTCATTATACTTTATTTGGGCTTTGTTTGCTAAATCAAGACTCAAACCAAATTTGACCTAAGCTTCTTCAAATAAACTAGGCAACAAAGAAATTAGCCAAAACTCCTTATTTAAGGCTACTAATTATCTCTGATCCATTGATGACTTACATAGGGCCCCTTAAAGGCCACAATCAAGCAATGATTTTGGAGGTTGGGCCCTTAAAGCCCCATTGACCAATGGAGACAACTGAAGGTACTTGAATTAGAGCCTTAACATTTTGCAACAAGTTGAACTCGGTCTTATGCACAGGAGTCAAGAAAACATGCTCCACTATGTCTTATAGGTACTATCAAAAATTGGTCTGATTTTAGCTTGAAAATTAACCAAACTTGTAACCAAATGTTTTAGTAAATATCTATTTGGTGAGATAGAAGAGTCAAACAACATCAGCCTTGAATGGTGACTCTAAGAGGGGTGGTTTTGGATAGTTGCTCAGCATCAAACTCATAGTATTCGAATGAATGAGTCCTTAAATCCTTACTTGTTGATGCCCAGTGAACATCAACTATGAAAGTTGGATGCATCCATTAGATTACATAGATACCATAGTGTTAACGACCTTGCGTTCTTGAATGCATAAATGTTTTTGAAGAATTTAGGGGTGGAATTTCTTGGGCAAGAAAATGTATGAATGGACTCATTAGTACTCTAATCGATTGGGGTACCTCGTCATGCATAAGCTTTCATCATTATGGTCCTCTTTTAATAGGTATAAATGAGGAGCTAACTAAGGTTTCCACTTCCAAGGGTGGAACCACCTTTGTGAAGTCTTTATCCTACTTATGAAGTTGTTTGATTGAATAAATTCGAAAGAAATTTGTTTTTACGATTGAGCGCAAGACATAACTCCTTAGAAGTGCATCCACTAACACATTCTCTTTGCACTCTTGTGCTTGCAAGAGAAAGTGAATGATTGTAGGAACTCGACCCACTTTGCATGGCTACTATTTGGCTTGTTTTACCTATTGATGAATGGAAGAGACTTGTTATCTGAGTATAGGACACAGGCCATTAGCTTGAGATAATGGCTATACTGTTTAAGAGCTTTAACAATAGTATAAAACTCCTCATCATAAGTAGAACAGTTGAGCCATGATCTTTTAGTTTATTGCTAAAATATGCAGTGGGTCACTTAAATAGAGCAAGGATAGTATCAATACCTAGTCCACTTACATCACATCCAACCTCTAAAAGATAGTCAAAGTTAGTTAAGGTAAGTAAGGAACACACATAGTTTTTATACGATTAACTCAAGGGATTTTGAGCAGGCTCTGACCATTTAAATGTTCTGGCAATTGCTTCATTGAATAGGTCGGTTCAAGTAGGAACAGGATTCAAAGTGTTTTGATTTGTTATGATGCCTATTTTGTTTAATCAACAAACGATTTTTTTTTTTTGGGTATTTTTGATTAGCCTTTGGGATACTCTGTCAAGGGAGCCATGAGGGTGGTAAAGTCCCTTATAAATGTTCTATAAAATGAAGCAAAGCTATGGAGGTTCCTTACTTTCATAAAGGATGTGGAAATAGGCTACATCTTAATGGCACTCACTTTTGATTCATCCTTTTAGATCTCATCCTTATACACGACATAACCAAGAAACACCACCTTAAGGGAGAAAAGATTAAACCATAAGCGTTCGAAAGACTTGTTTCAATTATTCAACATGGTCTTGCTCATCTCAATTATACATAAGTATATCATCAAAATACACTATAATAAAATGTTCAAATTATGTCCTAAGGGTGTTTGAAAGGCGTGAGGGAATAACAAGCCACTTATACAAGCCATGTTTAGTCTTAAGCAAACTAGGCACTAAACATGGACTCATGCTAGTCCTAATGTAGCCCTATTAAGTAGCTCTTGGATTTTCCTTTGCAATCCATTCATTTTAGTTAGGTGATAACTATGTACTCGCATGTGGGTGAAGAGGCTCCTGGAATCAATTTGATATGGTGCTCAATACACCTTACAGAAGGCAAAGCTAGAGGTAAGTCTTCAGAAAACATGTCATTAAGGTCATGTAAGAGACCTTGGAATAAAATATATAAGGGTTTCACTTGCGCTATTATGTTTGCTTTAATTAAGAATGAGGGAAATAGAGGCTTGCTCTTATAATGGCCCTCTTAACCTTTGATGCACTCATGAAGAAGGTTTTTTCGCTCACTACCTTGGCTATGTGGTTAGGAGTCAACGACATTAACAGGGGCTTCAAGATAAACTTTTGGCCTTGATGCTTAATCTCATGGGTGAGCAGCACCATCATCTATAGCATGCTTATTATAGTGCCATGATCTACCCAATAGTAAATAACATGCAGTCACAAGTAATGCATAAGAAAGCACCTCCTCATCAAATCTACCCGTAGAAAAAGCTATAAGAGCATGACGAGTAACAATTACCTCATTCTCTTGTTAAAGCTATTAAGGAGAATAAGACGTAGGATGAGGAATTAGATAAAACTTGAGTTTGTGAATAATCTCCTTTGGAGCAAAATAGGTGCAGCTTTCACTTTCAATATTAAGGTTAAAAGTTCATCATTAACTCATTTTAAGGCCTCTGATGTAGATTGTTGCATTTCAGTGTGCCCTGTTACTAGCTCAATCTAGTTCAAAGGCTCTCTTAGGGCTTGGACTCTAACTTCCTCATCTTCTTCTCAAACGTATATCGATGTTTCTTCATCCTATAATTTTTCTTCTTTTAAAAGGCATAAAATCACCTTTTCTTGATGTATTGCCACCTCCTCTTGGTGTTAGACAACCACTTCCTCTGGTTTAACAAGGATGTGCTCCTTCTTAGATTCATTCTCACTATTAACTTCATTGTGATCAAATTTTTTCAAGCTCTTTGATAGTCACGCCCTTTTATTGGGGCAATCGATTTGAAAGTGACCACAGCTGTGGCATTAAAATCATTTTGTCCCATCGAGCTGCTCAAGAGGTGCTTTGTGGATACCCCTTCCTTATCTTCTACATTTTCAACCAAGATTGTGTTCAAGGGCCTTAAACAAGAACTAGGCCTTGCCATAGGCAAGAAGGGCTTCTTACTCTTTGAGTTATCTTTCCCCTAGGGGAGTGGCCCATGAGTCTTGCTTGTATGATTGAGGAAGAAACTCCTTCTCTATATATTTTTACAATTTAATCCATGACTTGATTTTAGACTTACCTCCCATGATTCTTATTCTCTTAGGTTTTCGTACCATAAAGAGAGATATTGATTAAGCCTTTAAATAACCACCTTAAAACACTTGTCATCATTATACCCCTTAATTTTAAATATCCTCTTCATCTCATCCATCCACTCAAGGAATGAATATAGGTTTAACTTTCCATAAAAAATGGGTACTTCAATCCTAAGGTTTCTAAAATTACCTTTAGAAGGTCTCTCCTTCTAAGCCTTATAATAATTTCACCCTCAAAATCATAGTTTGAAGGGTTGTACATCGTTCTTCACATTTACTTATCAAAACCTCCATTTTTCAGGTGAGGTTTCTTATGTTTTATTGGAGTTAAAGGATGCCATGAGTTTGTTCAAGGTAAAGCCCTCTTGAAATGTTATTAGATCTATCATCGATAAGTAAAGGAATGAGATATTTTTTTAGTTGAAATCTTTTAGTGGAGTTTTTATGTTTTTTTTACAGCTAGGAAAATGTGTTTGGGCTACATAAAGTGCTTTTAGGGGATTTCTAAAATTTTTAGGAGAAGGAAAACTAAGTAATGAAACCAAACCATGAAATTGAATCTTACCAACAATATAAAGACCTTTATGCTCTGATACCAACTGATGCAAATCCAAACCCTTGAATCCTCAAGGTGCCCTAGAGTTTGAGAACAAAGTTTACAACGAGCGTTTTAGGTGGAATTAGCACAGTACAATGCACTAAAGCGAGGTGCGATTGAGAACGAAGAATAAAGAGCAAGCAAAAACTCAAAAATAAAGGAATTTCTCCCACCACTTAGAGGGCTAAACACCACTTAATCCCCTAAATGTTAAACCACTAAGGACTAAGATAAAGTTTGGACTCCAAAAACACCACCCAAAATGGGATAACGTTTTGAGAGATTTTAGCGAGTGAAAATAACAATAAGCGAATTAGATTTTATTAATCAAAGTCTCATTACAAGAGAGAAAAGTAGCTATTTTAAGACTTTTTGGAAAATTACATCATTGGCCCATGAAATCTAGGCTATAATCTTACCTTGGACTAATACCAAATAAGCAGCAAAAATATATGGCCAATAGGATAGAAAAATCACTGTCAGGTACCCCACTTTGCGTGGAAATTATAACTAGGAGACTATATTATTAGAATATATTTAAAAAGAATAATATTCTGTGGGAACTATTTTAAGGGGACCATTCATTGTTTACGTTTTCTTTTAAACCCTTAACTTTTCATACTTGCATTTTAGCCCAAATCATTAAAAACTTACTTTCGAAAAATTTAAAATTGTGCTCGTAGTTGTTTGCTCACTAGTAAAACTCGAGGCCCTCTTTCAATTGGTATCTGAGCCATGTGCACAAAAATAATTAAGAATATTAAGCTAATTAATGACTAACTATGCTAATTGACTGTGATTAGCTGTAATTAATGCTTGAATCATCACCTGCTTGTCCTAGCTCTAATTATTCCCACATTATCCACTCACCAGAAGGTAATATCTCATTAACACTACAATTAAAGTATATCATGGATATAGGTTTAGAATTAAAAGTAGAATTAGCTAGAATTAAGACTGAACTAAAGGAACTTAAGAATCAGTTAACTATTATCCATCTTTCTCTCATTAACGAAGTTAGACATGGCGACAAAGGTAGTCCTAGTATTAGTATTGCTTTTCAGCATAAATATCCTTTTCAAAACCCAAAAAATGAGATCTTATTTCCATTACAAGAAATAAAAATCCAAAAAGAAGTAGGAGAGAAATCTGGTGAAAAACCTATAGAAAAGAAAGAAAAAGAAGATGGAGTATAAACAATATACTCTTGAAGAACTAAAAAAAATGTTCGATAAAGAACAAAATTCGGACGAATTAAACAAAATCATGAGCGCAATTAGTGATAAATACGATGTATTATCAGATGATAATGAAGAGACTAATAATATTCACTTAGAAGAAGAAATACATCAGCAAATGAACCTTATTAAACTTGATGATCTTAATGCATTACCATTAGAAGAAATTAAAGGAAAATTAGATAAAAAAATATGGTAAAATGTCTACTGAGGATGAGATTAATGAAATTAGAGAAGCGATTGACTTATATGAAACTGAGACCAATCTCGTTAACAATGTAGTTCCTAAACCTGAAGAATTTGGTGAACCTTCTAGAGGAAATACTCATTTCTTAAGACCTAGATACGTTCTAGCTGGACATAGAACCAATTTTTCTTTTGGGTTTGTCCTAAGGAAAACCACAACTTTAGAAGAAATTGGCCTTACTCCAATTAATCAAACAGGATATATCTTAAACCTTGATGGAGCCCGTAATAGAAATGAATAGTGTCTTAAACCTAAATACCATATGGACTGCGACAAACTTCCTAAATTACATCGAGCATAGTTTCTCTAGCACTGTAGCTGACTGGTATGATTTGTTAAGCGAAGATGGTAAAAATACATTAAGAATAATAGAAACACTAGCTGCTATATTTAGAAATTTGTGCGAAGAAATTGAAACTGAATTCATCGGAGCTAAACTTGACTCTGAAGAAAAAGCAAGAGAATGGCACAGAAAGATTAATAACATAGAATTATGGGATATGAGATATTTAAAAAATTATATTGCTGAATTTAGTCAATATTATTATAAAATTGGGCATAATAAAATCAATCTTGGTATGTTCTATGATAAATTGCCATATCCTATAAATTCCATAATAAATGAAAAATACGTTGCATATCTTAAACGAGCAGATGTCATTGATACCTTTGGGTCTAGAATTTCTTATCTAAGAAAATGGATCAATGATCAATGCCTTGATCTCCAAAAGCAAAAGAAAATTAAGAAGTAATTCCTAACTTGTTGGGATTCGCTTCCCCAATGGGGAAAAGAACCTGAGAGAAGACAAGAAAGAAAGTTTTATAAGAAAAAAAGCTTTAATAAGGGAAGGGGAGAGAAATATAGGAGAAAATATTACAACAAGCCAAGTCCTAAAATAGCTTATTGTCCTGCAGGGAAAAACAATTGCAAATGCTGGGCATGCGGAGAAGCAGGACATTATGCTAATGAATGCAAAAATAGGAAGAATAACAAACTGATTGAAACCTTGGGAAGTTTAGACTATGTTAAGCTTAGTGAAGATGAGGCTTTAGAACTAGCCTTAAGTAACAACAAAGGAATTGTTGAAATCATATTGGACAATGAATATGAAGCAAGTGATTATGAAGAAATAAGTCATATGATGGAAAGTAGTTCGGTTAGCCTTGGCGATCTTCAAGGAGAAGAGTTTGTTGTGAACAATGATCATAAGGAAGTGAAAGTAGATTGGGTTCTTCCCATAATCCGAAAAGACATGATCTATAAAAAATTTATTTTTTAATTAAAAAGCAAATATATATGTGAAATGATGGAAGGAGATCTTGAGATAAAGGATTGTGAGTATAACGTTGGAAAAGTTAATCCTATTAATTGGGAGAATATCCTTAAGTATAACAAAGATAGAAAATATAGGTACATCCATGTCGGAAGTGTCCAAGTTCAAATCACCCCATTACAATATTATGGTAAAGATATTGACCTTTACGCTTTACTCTGTGATATCAGGCATACAAAATTTAATAATCAGATAATCACAGGGATAAAAACAAATCTATGTAATGGGTCAGTAGGTTTCAACTGTCGACCTGGATATTACGTGAGTCTAAAAGATGAATTTGCTAAAAACTTCCTATCCCTTAAGATAAAAACAGTTGGAATGAATATGAAAAGAGGAGAATATCCTTTAAGGATATTTTGAAACATTATCAACAAATTAGATAATACCATAGATCCTAAGACTAAGGTAACAATAATAGAAGTAGAGAAATTTGAAAGTCCTACCCCTATGCAAAAGATCCAGGGGATTAATCCAATCCTCAAGAGATAAAAATTGATCGTTCATAGATATCTAGCTTTACCAATCCTACAAAGATCAATAAGAAAAATATAATAAAGATTGATAAGGAAGGTAAAATCACCATTAAACCCTAATTATTGAGAAGTATAAATACAAGGTCAGATTGAGGAGAAAGATCTTCATCAGTTAAAGAAGAGCTTAAAGAGGATGATATAATTAGCATGACCAGTGAAATGAGTAGAATGAGTTTTGAAGCTGCAAGACCTAGCATAGAACGAATAACGAGTCTAGATAGAAAGGTCATTGGCTACAAAACTAGAACTGTTTGTGAACCCATCTATGAGGATGAATTAGTCAAAAATATGACTATAGAAATAAGTTATGAAGCTACTAATACAAACCCTAATGGCATCTACATACCAATAAAGGTATGCTTAGAGAGATATAATAAATATGAACTGTGTGCTTACATAGATAGTGGTTGTTCTGTATGCTCTAGAAAAAAATCATTATTTCCTTAGTTTATGTGGAAAAGAGCTAAAAATCCGTTATAAGTAAGGATAGCTGATAATAGTGTTATGAGCCACAATGAAGCCATAGAAGGGTTATCTATAGAATTAGGAGGAGTTCAATGGATTATACCAGTTCTATGGGCTACTGATCAACCCTCTCATGATATGATTAGTGGAAATAATTTTCAAAGATTATATTCTCCATGCACCCAGACTATAAACCAAATAATATTTACAATTAATGGTTACTCAGTTCCTATTAAAAAATGAAGTATGGCTTACACTCATCAAAAAATTGAGTTTACACGCAGCCAGCGTGGTGAGAAGGTAATGCTTGCACAATGAGAAGTAGCACTGATAATCTCATTACTTGAGTTATCTATTAAAGAGCAAATTGTTGAACAACAAGAAAAATTATGCAAAGAGCTCTACTCTGACAATCCTCTAAAATTTTGTGATAAAGACAAAACATTTGCTAAAATTACTTTATTAAATTCCAACACTATCATCCAAGTTAAACAAATGGTGTATACCCACCAAGACATTTAAGAGTTTAGCAAACAAATCAAAGAACTTCTGGATAAAGGATTGATTAGAAATAGTAAGAGTCCTCACACTAGTCCCGCTTGCACGATAAGAAATCGTGCTGAAGAAAAAAGAGGAAAAGCTAGAATGGTAATAAAAAAAAGCCTAATGGTAACACTATCTTTGATGGTTACTATATTCATAACAAAACAGTTCTTTTCAACAGAATTCAAGGAGCCTTTTGGTTCTTGAAAATAGATTGCAAAAGTGATTATTAGCAGATAAGAATGGATGAGGAAAGTATTCCTTTAACTGCATTTAGTGCCCCACAAGGTCATTACAAATGGATAGTAATGCCATTTGATCTTAAAAATGCACCCCAAATATTCCAGAGAAGAATGGATAATATCTTCAAAGACCTTAATCATTGTTGTCTAGTTTACATTGATGATATTCTTATCTTTTCCAAAATTATAGAGCAACATAAAGATGATGTCTTAGTTGTCACTCAAAGATGCATTGATCATGGTATTATTCTAGGAAAAAACAAGTGTATTTATGCTGAACAAGAAATTGAGTATTTAAGTCTAGAGATAAAAGCTCGACAAATTATTCTACAAAAATATATTTTGAAAAAATAGAAAATTTTCCTGAAAAAATTGAAGATAGGAAGCAACTAGAAAGGTTTCTTGGATGCCTTACCTATGCTTCGGACTTCATTAAAGATTTGGCTAAGCTAAGAAAACCATTACAACAAAAACTCAAGAAAGAAGTAATTTGGACATGGACCACTAATGATACAAAGATTGTTCAAAACTTCAAAAAGATGTGTAAAAATCTTCCTATCCTTAATTTGTCTAATAAAAGAGATGATTTAGCTCTTGAAACAGATGCCAGTAATGAGCACTGGAGTGCGGTACTCAAAATCAAAGAAGGAGAAAAACTCTGCAAATATTACAGTGGAAGTTTTAATAAGGCAGAATGCAACTATCCTACAATAAAAAAAGAAATCCTTGCAATCATAAGGGGAATTGAAAAATTCTTAATCTTTTTAGCCCCAAAACCTTTTCTTATTCGAATTGATTGCAAAGGAATACATGGTTTTGTGAAAAAGAATTTATGAAATATGCAAGTGCAAGGGAGACTCCTGCATTGGTAATTATAGCTTAACCAGTTTTCCTTCTCGATTGAACATATACAGGGGTTAAAGAACTCTCTGGTAGATAGTCTAACTCGAGAACTCACCAATGGTGATCATCAAAGCTGACCTCCTGCCAGAAAAGGAGGAAATCCTTAATGAAATGCCATTCCTACTAGAATGGGTTACGCCTTCTAGTAAAGTCCTCATCGATAACCTGGAATTTCATACAAAAAGTAGATCACGCTTTGGTCTAATATCTACTACCTATCTAATAGTCCAAAGATTTTCCTTCTAGAGTTACAAATTAGTTACCTTCAGTGTCCTTATGATATCCAAGAAAAAATAAGTTCTCATATTCAAGAAAAATGGTTCAATGAGTGGTATGCAGACTGCATCGACTTTTATCATCATTATTCCTATGATATTTGAGAGTCTTAGGATACAAGAATCTACTTTCCCGATAGGTCTGGAGTTGGAGGTGTTTGTTTCCCAACAAATTCATTATCTCCAAGTGACCCTGTCTACCAAGTCTAAAAATACGGGATGGTACTTTACTTCACAGAAATCTCAGATCCAGAATTCCCATTTTTCTCAACCCTAACTAAATTCTAGCAATGCATGTTTCAAAAGATCCATTAGTTTCTCACTTCTCCTGACGGTCCAAGAAAAGGTCCAGTTTGCAGATGTCTTAATTTAGAAATTTATAGTGCCTTGATTGAATATGAAAATGGAAAAGCCAAATCAGCCCATTATCTTGTCCAGATTGTTAATTGCGAAGATCCCAATGATGAACGACAAAATTGGATTCCTAGAAATCTAATACGTCTAGTTACTGATCCTATATTATCAAGAGCTGTTGGATTCTTCAACATTTCTCATCAATGTTGGGCATTAATCGAATGAGGAAAAACTTTAATGCATTGTGGAAACACTACTTTGGCCTATGATAATGAATTTAAAGACTATATAAGGGTAGAAGGAGCAGTCTTAGAAGATATTTTTGGTTATCTCTTTGATGTTGGAGATGGAAAATTCTTATTAGGAAAAGGGAAAAAATATCTCCTTGAATTATTTGAAGAATGGGATCCTGAGCATCTTAAGCAAATTGATGAAGATTTTGATGATTATCCAGATAATGATGGTCTGGAAGATATAATTGGAGATGAAGGAATGCAGAATCTCAATAATGATTACTAGTCTTTTCATCACTAAAAGTTCTAAAAAGTGGCTGCCCCATTATTGTACTATTTCGACAAGTGTCTGGTTTGTAAAATAAAGTAGGTACTGTAGACGTCAGTAGGTACTGTAGCCATGTGAAAAATCTTTATGTACTACAGCTTCTAGGGCATCCTATATACCCTCATCCCCTCTATAAATAGAGAGATTGAGTGCTGAGAAGGGACACGGTCATTTGAGTATTCTTAAGCAGAAGAGAAATCGTGATTCTCTGTTTCTCTATGAGCAAGCATCTCTAATGATCTTAGCTTAAAGTCCCTCTTCAAGCTTTCCATTGTAATGTTTCCACTTTCAAGCTTTCAATAAAAGAAGTTTTCCCAGTAAGAAACGTTATCTAATTGAACCTTATGTCTTAAATATTATAATTTCTTGATTAAAGTCTCACTATCCTTTAAAAATAAGTAAAACTTGATTAGTAACTACGGTCCGAGGTAGGAAACAAAACGGATCTGTGCTGTACCTGATCTAAGGAAGGTGAGGGTGAGCTTAGCAATCTCTGTAAACTGGAAGCTAGAGGAACGCCGGAGTCCAGCGCCGACTACGTTCAGGTAATGGTCGAAACTCCCTAATTAAGGTTTAATTATTTTGCTAAGTATGGTGGGTCGTTAATCACAGAAAATATAATATTTATGATATAAGTAGTAGATTGTGACAACTAGTACCAGTAAAGTCATTGTAAGAAGTTTAAACAAAAATATAAACTTAGTTTTATTAAAAAGTACCAAAAAGTTGAGTTTATGTGTTAAACCTCATTTTGGGCAAAAATTGTAAATTTAGAAAGTTCAGGGATTAAGTTGCAAAGAAAAACTTCGGCCAGTAACTATTTCGAAAAATATTATCCCCTATTAATAGTTTACGTAAAATAGTAGGTACTGTGGAATATATTCTAAAAACATTAACCCCTAATAATTATTTCCATAGAATCACGGTACCATAGAGTCATAAATTGCAATAGGATTGAAGGCTAGACCCTCAAAGGCCCTTGATTCGCAGAAACAAGTGGAGATACTTGAATCAGAGTCTTGACATTGTGTAACAAGTTAAACTCGATCTCACTAACAAGAATCAAGAAAATTTTCTCCATTCAATCTTATGGTTACCATTAAAAATTAATCTATTTTCAGCTTCAAAATTGACTAAACTATTTGGCAAATATACATTGGGTAAGCTAGGAAAGTTTGGTTTAACTTCAACCATAAATAGTGAGTCTAAGAGGGTGGTTTTAGATCCTTGCTTCACATCAAAATGACACCAAATATAACACCCCCAATGTGGCTTAAAAGATATGAAGCGACTACCTATACCACTAAAGGTGGACCTTCCTCTTCAGGGAGCCTAATCTTAAGAACTCCACAGTTAAGTATGTTGATATGGAGAAATCTTAGGATATAGGTGAGCAACCTGGGAAGTTTTCTAGGCAGCATGTGAGCGAGAATGAAGCACACTGAAAAGGCTTATGGTAATTTATGGGATCAACCGATGATCCCTGAAGTCATATTGGTAACTATCTACGACTCGAGAAGGGTCGGCATGTTACATATGGTATCAGAGCTCGACCTGCCACCATGAGCAGCACTAGTGGGTGGGCCAACCCTAGACAATCACCTAGTGTTGTAAGGATACTGGGTATGAACTGCCAATGAAGAGGGGGCATAAGTTGATCAGTTAGTGAGGCACAATAAAGACGTTGTGCTCTTCCAGTGAGGGAGGGTGTAACACCTATGTGTGCATTAAAGGATAGGAAGAGACTACCTATATCACCAAAGGTGTGCCTACTTTTTGGGGAGTTCACTCTTAAGAACTCCACAGTTAAGCGTGCTTGTTATAGAGAAATCATAGCGTTGGTGACCCCCTGGGCAGTGTCCCAAGCAATGTGTGAGCTAGGATAAAGCACGCCAAAAAGGATTATGGTGATTTATGGGCTAGTCAACAACCAACAAACAACAACAACAATAACTACCAGTATAGGTCCCACTTTTGTAGGGTCTAGGGAGATTCAGGTGTGGGCAGCCTTACCCCAACACACATGACTGCTTATAGAGAGACTGTTTCCAATAAACCCACATAAAAGTCTTGAAAAGATATTTAGAAGTTGAAAATTGATTGGTAAAATAAATTACCAAACACAAGACCTACTTACAAAAACCATAAATTAATAAGAACAACATATGAGGGTTAACAGTTTTGGTACTTTGAGTAGCGAGTAGCGACATACTGCGAATTTAGCCAATAGCAGTCTACATTCAAACAATTGGTGGCGGGAGGTGACACCATAGTTGCAAAGTGGATACAACTCAATCAGTTGGAGGTGCGATAATAATAACACTGCTAAGATCAATCAACTCGCCTACAGGTTTGCATCGTATGCAGACAAAACTAATAGCTAGTCGATGACCCTTGAAGCCATATTGGTAATAATTTGCGGCCTGAGAAGGGTTAGGGCGTTATAAATAATGTAGTTCTCTAGGATAGTGCTAAACTTAGGTCACCTATTAGTTAATTTAGAACATTTAAAACTAAAGAAAGCAACAAATAACTAAAACATTCTTAAATGAACTAACCTAACACCAATTAAGCCTAATCTTATGATAATTATGATTAATTAAACCTATCTAAAGATGAGACTAGGTAATGGAAATGTCACAAGACATGCTTTTAAGTATTAGTTAACTAATAAAGCATCAAATCCAACTACGAATGAATTAGATCTACCAGCTAATGAAGAGAAAGAAATGGGAGTACCTCGGAAGCTCAAAAATCCAACAGTTGAGGCTTATACCTCTAAAATTAGAGCAAGTGGAATGAAGTTTTCATGAATTTTCATTTACTCTGGACTAATCTACTGCAACAACTGCTAATCTAACCTATTGACATGTCGTCGATCGTGACGATCCATTGTGATTGGACTGGAGCTCCCTGAGGGTCAACCAGCTTCCCCCAACAACCACCCTCTTTCAAGGGATGCATAGAATGGCTTTCTTAAGTGGTGGTTCGATGGAGTTATGTAAGTGAATGGATTAGAGCTTTAATTTTCAGAGTCACTAGTACATTTTAAAAGAAATGTACAAACCTATAATTATATAGAAAAAAACCCAATTTCTTCTATTAACCAAATCCTTAAATGAAGGGACAATCCATAGGTATCGGATTTGATTTCAAAGGGAAGGGTCTAGTCTATAGGATTATAATTCCAGGCATCCCAAAGAAGATTATTCCATGGCTACAAGCCATGAGAACGAATTTGATGGCATATGTTCGATCCAATGGATGGTGGAAACCACCATTAGACCCTCTGTTTTGAAAGCGACCTCCATTAGGAATGAATACATTCAAGCTTTAAACTTTTTGGTTCCTTGAAAAAGATAGTTTTCATGATTTTTGATCTCATGTAGTGAAATAGATAGTAATAGAAATATTTTTCAATGACCATTTTATTAGCTAGCTATATTATAGGGGAATTAAAATATACAAGAAATAGGTTAATTTCGTGATCAATTTGTTGTGAACATAGCTTTATGTTATAAAAAAAAGGTTGTATGCTAAGTAATAGTCATTGAAGATTAAATACAAGCATGATCAAAAAAGCAATAATTAAAAGAAAGCTTTACACAAATTATTATCTCTAGCTCATAGCCCTTAGGGCCTACCTCATCTCGAGTAAAGCGGTAGAGCAACATGCACTTGATTCCTTTCTCACAAGTATGTTAGGGAAGGGATGACGGTTAGTGAATTGGGGAGCGTTTTGCGACTTAAAAAGGGAAAGAGTCTTCAGGGAAAAGAGATTTTTTTTCCCTAACTGAAAGACTCTATGGAGAGAAATGTTTAAGGTGTTTTCCAGGTGTAGAATCTTGTCCTCAAGGAGAGGTGAAGGGACTTAATAGTTTCACTAGCAAGGTATCCTATTGATGTGGTTGATTTATTTACTAAATTTTGATAAAAAGGGGTAGAAATGCTTGATTGACCTTCATTATGCTAGAAATCATCTGATTAGGTGTAACACCCCCAGCCCCTAGGCCAGAAGCGTTACGCTTTCCTAACTTCTTACTTAAATCCTGGGACGAAATGGGCAGAGTTTCCCCTAAAAACTGACCATTTCCAGGCTAAAAGCCTTACAATAAGTCCCTGTAAATCAACGGAAGCGCAAACATTTGAAACATAGCTCAACGGCCACACGCCGGAGTTCATAACTCAACGAGCCACTCGCTCGGAGTACACCAACCAGATTGATTCATGAATAAAGAAGAAATAGAAGATACAACTCAACGGTTAACAATACCGGAGTATTAAGATTTACATCCCTAAACATAGCTAAATTAAATCAAGAAGACATCTAACTAACTTGATGGTTGGCTCAAGCGGCCATATAGAGCGACCTTTATACCATATGCAATACATGAACTAGAATAATCGTTTACAGACCTTTATAAACTAAAAGTACATTACATGACTTCATTAAACACGTAAGATCCCTTCCAATGAGCACATACGACGCCTTGTAAGCAACAATAGGTTCCTTCTGGGCTTATCTGACTCAACTTCTTCCTGTCAGAAAGAAAATCTGGGGAAAAGGGGAAAGAGTAATGGGATGAGCAACCACACGCTCAGTGAGTGTCCCCCAACCCCCTTAAAACCAAAACCGTTGCAAGCAATACTATCTTTACTAGTCACATATCACGTTTCCATACTTTACTATCATAATAGATATTCATAGAACCTTTATGGAGGATCACTAAACATAAACTTCACTTCGACCACCCAATCATATTTCTAGGTTCCTCAACGACGGAGTTCTTTACTAGCAAGCAGTTAGGCATGTGAGTATCGAAGGCTAAGTATAAGGATCTTTTCTTTTCATAACATAACTTCCTAATACTCCATTTGAACTACACATGAACCCTCAATCATATGATGTGTATATAAGGTTATCCCTTTTCATAAATACACTTTTCTTGGCATTTCATTCATATGATATACATATCACACACATAAACACATATCAACGTTCATTCTTTTAGGAAGAGACGCCTTCATTCATAGAATTTTCAATGTGCTATAACTTTCTTTCTCATCTCGTACACTTTAAATCAGACAGATTTGCTATGGATAAGAATGATGCCACATAAGATTGGAATCCACGTTCAACCATACTTAAGAATCATTCATAATGCATCCATTGAAAGCTTTCCTTTAATACACAGGCTAAGAATCCACATTCATCATATTTAAGAACATTTTCTTTAAATCTGCAATGAAACTTTCTTTGAACATTGAAAGCATTTCATAACCTTGAGGTTCTCAATCTTTTGAAAGAGTTTACATTTCGCATTCGTCGTAAAACGACCCTTGTATGCATTTCATATCCATTCCATGCGGCCTCTTTGGGCCCATAAAACATTCTTTTTCTTTAAAACATATAAAATGGCAAAGGCCAATTGCTTTTCTTAACTTAGTACGAAAGTACTTCTGGCATAAGATCATTACAGGGTGCTGATTGGGTGAGAACTATTCTCGACCCCATAGTGAGACCTAACGCTCACGCTTAAGCTCTTACTCCCGGGATGGCTACATATAACATATCGGACCATTACATTAGCCCTCGTCAGGGCCTCTAGGGTTTATCCGGACTTATCTCCTAGGTTAACATTACATCATATCATATTGTCCGCAGCACATTATCTTAGCCACTTAAAGCGTATCGGCCATAACGGCTAGTAATTTTCCATTTCAAACAATAAAATCATTCAACGTATAATTCCCATCTCCCTTTTGTTAAAAACGTTTTAGGGATTCCTCCAAACACTATTTGAATAGCTAAAATAGGTCATAGCTCGTTACTAGATATGGCTATTATTCATTTAAAACACATGAAAAGTCATTTGCTAAAACATCACCCTTCCACACGCATGTTACATTTTAGACATACAAGAAAAAAGGAATACACATATCACATTTAAACACTTCGTAATCATTTCAACACAATGAGCCACACATGGCCTCGCAATTCACACGATTGCGGTAATTTCACAACCCGAACTCCCTCCTCACAAGCACCGTACCACAGGACCTCGAACGCTCATGATTCTTTCCTCAAACCATCCAACTACCAACTCGATTCATCGTTTCATTAATCACAACATATTATCCTATTAGCTTATAAAAATAAAGGGTGAAGTTTAGGTTCTTACCTGAGCATCCAGCACCATTCAGCGGTGCGCTACAACAAGCGTTCATATGGCCACATTTATTCATGAATCGACAACACCTTATTCAATAAATCAAACATAATTTGATTCTAAACATATACGATACATTTCGAAACAACTTTCCTAAGCATGAATGTACAGAGAACAGAGGTTCGAGTGAAAACTAAACATATTTCAATAGCTTCGAATTTAATTCGTTTACATGCATTAGTTTAACTCGAGTCGAACCTAAACATGTTTATATAGCTTCGAGATTAATTCCTTTAACATGCATTAGCTAATCCACTTGATTCGAAGCTAAACACATTTCATTAACCTCAAAATTAGCTCATTTGCACGCATCGGTTAATCAATTCGAATGGAAGCTAAACACGTTAAAAGGACTTCGATTTTAACCCTTTTTCATATATTAGCTAAATAACTTGAATAGAAGCTAAGCATGTTAACACAACTTCGATTTTAATTCTCTTTCGCACGTTATCTCATTAACTTGAGTCGACGCTAAACATGTTAATATAACTTCGTTTTTAATTCTTTTTCATGCATCAACTAATTAACTTGAATCGATGCTAAACACGTTAAATTAACTTTGAATTAGCATCTCAAGCACGAATTACATTCATTGTTTCGAATCGATGCTAAACACATTTAAATTACTTCGAATTAACATCTTAAGCATGAATTACATTCATTGTTTCGAATCGACGCTAAACACATTTAAATTACTTCAAATTAACAACTCAGGCATGATTCACGTTTATTCGTTCGAATTGAAGCTAAACGCACATAATTTGCATCAATTTACAATCTCAGGCATCCATTAACTACATGCATTCGAATTAATGCTAAACACGTATAATTCACTTCGAATCACAATCATAGGCATCCATTAACTACATGAATCGAACCTAAGCAGGTATAGCTCACTTCTTGCCATTTCTAACGCATTTAACAAACCCTAACTTAACATGCAACATCAATCTGCTGAAATTCGTTTGAAAATTAATATCAGTTTAGGAGGCGAAGAACACCCACCTCGATACCACGCTAGAGACACGCAATTTAGCTTGATTTGAGGCCAAAATCGAACACCAAAAGCCAGATGCTCCTCTGCTCTTCGCGCGTGAATCGACTAGCCCAAACCCAAAAACCCTAACTTGTGGCTTTTTGAGAAATTTAAGCATGGTTAAGGAGGATTCAAGGTGGGGATTCAATTTAAAGGAGTTGAGAAGTTCGAACTCACCGTGCATGCATGATTTCGATCGCGTATCCGGCCGTCCTTGCGCCAGAATCGGCCCAGCCATGGCCGATTTTCGCTCAGCGTCGGCACAGGTTGGTGGCCGGCAGCCAAGGGAGGCGGATTGGGGCTTGGAACCGGCGAGTATAGCGCGTGTGAGGTGAGGAGATGAGGGAGACGGTGGTGGCTTTTGGGCGGTGGTGGACGCGTGGTGTGGGGGACCGTTTGCCCCTTTCTCTCGCCGGTGACGCGTGCTGGCCGGCGGCAGCGCCGGGTGGCCGGTCGCCGGTGAGAGAGAGAGAGAGAGAGAGAGAGAGAGTGAGAGAGATGGGCTAGAGAGAGAGAGAGCGTGTGGTGAGAAGGGGGGGTCGGGGTCTCCCGACTTCGGTCCCCCTTTTCTCCCTTTTTCTTTTTTTTTTTTGTTTGTTTTGGGTTAAACTAACAACGTTCAACTAAAACCGCTAGTCCAATCTCAAATGTCTTGTTCTAAACTCAAATCGATACATAACCCTTCATCAATTATTCGAACCCAAATACGTCGAAGTTCGATTTAATAAGCCTCGAAACTAATTCTAAGGTTGAAAACCTAATCGTTTTCAGGAAACAGCTAAATAAATCGAATAACGACTAAATTGAATTATCGATATAATTTAAAGCCATAAATGGTACGAATTGACTTTGAAATCAATAGTAGCAATAATAATATCCTTTTTAATAAAAGTATAGCTCCCAAAAACACATCGATTAATAATTTAACTCATACGGTTACTAAAAATACGATTTTAGAACGTAAAAAGGACATTTAATTAGCTTAACGGAAAACGAAAATGCGGGGTGTTACATTAGGTGGATTGCAACAATCCAATAAACAAAAACACATGGGATTTATGAAGTGGAGGGAAAGGCAGGGACCAGCGGCCTATACTAGGACCTAGTGACAGGCACTAGGTGGTAGAAACTTCCTGCTACCATCTAGTGGCCAACTGTATCATGCCGCACCTTTCTTTCTACATTAAAAGGTTTGTTTGTGAGAGTATTGCTGTGAGGCAATGTGCCACCCCACTAGTTACTATATCATTACCCATGCTGAAGTCTTGGGTTTAGTCCCCACGCTAACAAATAGTAGAAACCCCAAGGTTTTTTTTTGCCTTCTTCACAATTATTTTCAAAACGTTTAGGTCTCCAAATGCTTTCAAAACATTTAGGAATTTTTCCCTATAAGAAAATATTTTTATTGACGAATAAGCTATTTGGGAATTCAAGTGTATAGTTACCTCACCTTGATGGGTTAGGTAATTGCTATCATTGGGCTCTAATGTGCAGGACTTGCAAGAATGCAATCAGTCTAAAACACCAAGGGCACTAATTTGGTGCTTATATGAGCCCTTAATTTGGTCAAGGCTATTAGGGTAAAACGTAAAGTATGCAATATCATATAAGATGGATGTAGATGCAAGAGTGAATATAGGAGAACTTTCTAAGTTTAAGCCTCGCCCAAAGGGCTTAACTCCTATTGAGGAAAAGGTGTTGGAAATGTTTTTAAAGTGTTTAGGGGCTACTCCATGCCTTACCCCAGGAATTTGAATCTTGTAGAGCAAGAAATGGTTTAAAACGATTCAAGCTCTTTGCTATTCCTCAGGAGTTGAAGTCCTATTGGGAACAGAGTTTTTAAAAGATCTGGGGTCTATGCCTCACGCTCAGAGTTGAAATCCCATTAAGCAAAAGATATCTGGAGATCAAAAAATGAGGCTTTGGTATTCTTGAGTTTGAAAACCAAAGGAGAGGAAATTTTTGGAAGCCAAAGATATGAGGGATTCGACTTGTTGATCTTTTAAACTAAACGAAGACTCCCAGAAATGAAAATATGAGGGATTTGACCCTTTTGACTTTGAAAACCAAAATAGTAGAGATCTTTTAGAAACCAAAGACATGAGGGATTCAACCACCTCAATCTTAAAAAATGAAAAAAGATTTTTAGAAATCAAAATATGAGGAATTTGGGCCTCTTAGTTTTTGAAACTTAGAAAATGATTTTGTGGTTTGAGGTTCTAAAGCCATAAAAAGCGATTGGAGGCTGGAATGTCCCACACCTATTTTAAAAATGCTTTGACATAATAAGAAGTCAAATGGGTGTACACCATTTTTTCTTTACATAGTTGTGGCACCCTGTTTCATACAAATGTACAGATGCTGCTCACATTTGGGCAAACAAAGCATTTTGAAATCATACCTAAGTGGCATGATCGAGACTGCCACTGGGTTAATTGCTGAGGTGGTATCATGATATGGCATGCCACCCCTTGTTAGGGGCATGTTTTTTCTCGTAGCAACAATCACTGGGCCTTTCTGCCTACCGCTGGGGCATATAAACCATAAAGTGATTGTTGCAATTGCGCTTCTTTATTTTCCCCTCTATTTGAACTCCTTCTCTCGCTAAAAATGCCATAGCCAGTTCTCCAAGCTTCAAGAGCTTCCATTTTTACATCAATTGAAGACGAATAGGCCCCATCTTGCTTATTTTTATATTATCTTCTTAAATTTTGGTATTTGGAATTGAAAATTTGAATTTTCTACCTATAGGGAGGATGTGAGGGTTTATGTGGGTTGGTTATATGCACCTCTATTTTGAAGAATTTAATAGGAAAATTTATGTGTTTAAGATGATTCTAAAGTGTAGAGAAGTACTAGGAGAGAAGCTTAGACTTAGTTTTCCTCTTTGATTGTTTGTGTAAATTTTAGTTTTTAATTCAACTGAATTCCTACTAAAGTGGTACTAGTTTTTTTTCCCTTGAGGTCTACAATGTGTAGGGACTTGGGCTTGGCCTTTTAAGGTTGGAAAATGATTTTTAACATTTGCATGTAGACGAGGATGGTGAGCAATCTCTCCCTTCATGTTGTCATAGTGACGATATATAGCTGGTAGATGAGTATGGTATCAGGTCTAGATCTTGGTCCCCTTAGTGATTAGATTGATACTTCCAACTGAAAGCGCCTAGGAGCCTAATGTTCCCTTTAGGGCCTATAGAGGAAAAGGAGTTCAAGGGCTGGGGTTCGCGAGGCTCAACTGGCTTTTGCTTTCCACCCATAGCCACCCTCTTTTGTAAGCGTTACATTTTGTAGGCTTTCTCAATGTTAGGGTTCCATGATAGAACATGGTAGGATGGACGGGTGCTTTAATTTTGTAGAGTCACTAGCACATTTCAAAGGAAATGTACAAACCTATAGTTCTATAGAAGATACAAAATCTTTTCTTTCAACCAAATCCTTTAAACTAAATGGACAGTCAAGGGACCCAAGATATGATTTTCAAGAAGAAGTTCTTCTATATAGGATTGTAATTCCTAAGGTTCTTAGTTGGAGATTACACAAAATCACTTAATGGCTACTGCATAAGAATGGATTTGGAGGTGAAGGTATAATACAATGAACGGTGAAAACTACCACCAGGTTGCTTGCTTCAATAACAACCTCTGCTTGAAATGAATGTATCAAGACTTTTATATTTCAGTACCATCTAAAGGGTACCTTTCATGAATTTATCTTATTTAATAAGGCATCTAATAGGCTTATTACGAATTCTTAAAAAAATTGAAATGTATGAGAAAGAAATAAATTTGGTGGTCACTCTAGTATTGATATTTCTTTATTTATGAATGAAAGAATAAGCGACATGCACATAATCATAGAGGATCAAATAAAAACATTACTAAGAAGACATAAATTAATGATAGTGATAAATGAGCTATTTGTTGGTTTATAGCCCTCATTCCATCCTTGATCCAAGAAGAATGGCAAAGCAACGATTCTTGGTTTCATTCCTCCCCAATGCATTAGGCTAGGATGAAGCCAATCCCTTTTTAAATAGTAGAACCCTTTTTAAAGAGTTTTGTATGAATAGTTTGGTAGATTCTTGTTACTACCAAGTTTTGAGAGCGGTTTTCTATGAGAGGAAAATACGGTAGAATTTTCCTAGAAAGTTGCCAAACATGTTTGAGGAGAGAAAGTAGGGTTTTGCTAGGTGAAAGTCATTATTTAAGATGAAAGATTCATGCCTATATTTACAATGCTAGTAAGGTGACCATGCTAAGCAAAAAATAATTCAAGAATATTAACAAATCATTTTTATTCTTCAGATTTTTATAAAATGGGGTAGAATTAAATTGATTAACATGCAGTCAACTAATCAATCCCTAATTAGTCTAATTGTAGAAGTCAACAATGAAATCACATGTGACTTTAGGAGTGGGGAGAAGGCAAGAGTCAACAGACTACATTGGGACCAAGCGATAGCTGTCAGGTGGTAAATACTTGCCGCAAGGACGCAGCAGCAGGGGCAATCATTCTATAGGCACAACATTTCTACTTCAAGAGAATTGTATATGAAAGCCATATGATGAGAAAATGTGCCACCCTACTAGTTATAATCTTACTCATTCATACTCAAGGTCTCAGGTTCAATTAAGTCCTCACACAAGCAAATCGTATAAATGCTAAGTCTTTAGCTTTTTTTGAATTTTTTTTGAAACTTTTGGGCTTTAAATGCTTTTAAAACTTTTTACAAATTTTTTATACACCAAAAAAGCAATTTATTTGTGGACTGATTACCCTCAATGTGTTAGATAATTGTCGTCGCCAACCAATAATGCACCGAACATGCAATCGTGTGGTCAGTCTTAAAATCCCGCAGGTGGCAATATGGTACTTACAAGAGCTCCCCCTTTTGCTGACGCCGTTATGGTGAAGGGCAAAGTGTACATATGTTGTTCAAGATGTATGCAGATGTAAGAGTCAATGCAAGAGTTCTTTTGGGGATTAAGCCTCATCTAAGAGCATCAGTCCCATGTTGAGCAATAATGCATTGATGGTTTTAGAATCCTGTTATAAAAATAGAATTTTAAATGACTCAAGGTCTATGTCTATGCCTGGGAGTTTGAAATCTTGTAGAAAAGTGTAAAACAATTTGAGGCTTGATGATTTCATACCGATAAAAATTTAAGGCTTGATGATCTCCCACTTAGTTTAATAATTTGAGACTTGATAGTCTCACACCAATGAAAATTTGTGGTGACTATCTAACACTGATTTCAAAGTTTGAGTCTTGGCATTCTCACATCGATAAAAATTTAAGGTTTCGCAGTCTTACGCAGATAAAATTTTGAGACTTGATGGTCTCACATTGATAAAAATTTGTGGAAAGTTTTGCATTAAAAAAAAACATTGATAGGATAAAGAAAATTCAAGGCGCATTTGTTATCTTTGTATGGTTGCTCGGCTAGGTTTAACGCATATGTTAGATGTTACTTGTCCTTGGCCAAATAAATTGTCCGTCTTTTTTGGCCGTTAGGTCACAGGAAGAGGTGGCTGCATGATTTGGTGTCCCACCTAGAATAAGTGGCATGGTTTGGCAACCAGTGACAACCGCTCGCCATCCGGCACGCCATTAGCTTATCAAAATCTTAAAAAGCTTCCTAGACCTTCCTTCTTCATTTCGAACACAAGTTTTGACTCTCTTTGAAAACACCATTGTCGGCACCTTAATCTCTCAAGGGTCATATTTGTGCTACAATTCAAGAGGTAATTGCTCCATTCTTGTTTGTTTCTAATTTATTTACTCAAATCTTAGCATTTTGATTTGAAATTTCAAATTTCATGCCGAATTTGGAGGATTTGAGGGTTTCCTTGGGTTTTTATGAACCTCCATTTTTGAGGATTTGATGGGTATATTTGCGTGTCCGGGGATGTTTTTAGAGTGTAAAAAACATAGGTGTGAAACTTAGACTTAGTTTTTGCTCCCTGACTATTTTAGTTTTTTGTTTAATTGAGTACTAACACAAATGCAACCGAAATTTTCTTGTGCAACTTTTGTATGTTGTAGGGGTTTGAACTATGCCCTTTTGACTTGTAAACTGAATTTTGATGATTTGTATGTTGATTATGGCTAGCAGACAACTCTTTCTTCCTGTCATCAATGTGATGATTGGTTGCTTGAGGATGATTATGGTTTTATGTTTTGGACCTGCAACAGTTGGATTGACACTTCTAACTTATTATATTTGGAAGATGGGCAATTTCATTTTTCTACCACCACTCGATGGTAATTTCTTTTTCTGATGAGTTAATATTCTCTTTTGTTATTAACACTCCCTGACTTTTACATAGTAATCTGACGATCTTGTTTTTCTATTTTTATAGAACTAGAGGTTCGTGAAGGAATGTGGTAATATGAAAGACATTGAGCTCCTTTATAGGAGACTTCCCAGCACTATTAAGACAATGGTGACACATGTTAGCCTCAACTATCTGATCAATATTTGTAAAGGTTAGAAGGCAACCGATCGTTGACTCCTTATTGGTTTGATAGAGAAGTTTTAGTGCATTACCATCGCCTTTCACTTTTCCTTGGATAAGATTATGATCATGGCTATAGATTTTTGTTTGTTAACCAAGGTTCCCTTTAGGTCGGCCTCGCTAAAGTACTACCCAGACTTCAAGTTGAAGAGGCAGCAAAATGTGAATATGTTGAGGCCTTCGGTTGGGAAATGGACTAGTAAGTCTAATTCCATTAAGGCAACTTATAGCTAGGATAGTGGGCAACCTTAATGGGGGCACTGCAGCATTTGCTACCCTCCTTAAGTACATGAGTGTAGCTTATAGATGTGACAGAGAGAACTACCCCGTGGTGGCCTTGGGAGGCTTTTTAGAAGGTGCTTGGGGTAAGCTTTGCTTTCTAGTTTTATGTACTAAAATGGTTTAGCCTACCATTCTGGTTCTTTTTTTTTTTTCCTTGCAGCCTTGGCTTCTGGAGAGCTTCCTTGAGATGGCTCTTTGTGCTAAACATGCTAGACGAGTGCCTTCCATAATGCAGTGGACTTAGAGAAATTGCACAAGTAAGGCTACCACCCCCGAGGGCATCACCATTTCTAAGTTGCCTTAAATGGCCAAACTGTTAGGGATATAAGCACACGTCCCTTTACTTTGTTGTTCGATATGCCTACTTTTGAATTATTGAAATATTTACTTTTTATTTTTCTTGAAGTGACCTAGGATCCTTACATGAATGCTATGGGTGTCCTCGCTTATGTTGGTAAGGTAGGGACTCTATCTCCCCAGAGAGTCCTCATTGAGGGAGCTTTTTGTGTGTTTGGTACTTTGGCGAGCAGGCTAATTGCCAAGTGATCCCTGGCTTGGTGGTACCTTAGGGGGCCGAAGCCTCCACATACATAGACCATATTCCCATCCTTTCTTACTTTAGATCAGATTAATGAATGTCTTGATGTAGACGATTGTGTTTACCACTTAGAGGAAGGGGACTATGATAAGTTCATCCGAGAGTGCCTAATGCCTCCCTATTGCTTCCAATGTAAATTTCCTCTCTATTATTCTTGTTTTATGAAATGTGGTGTTTTATTTTTACAATACCTAAAGGCTGTTCTGATGATAAGCTCTAAGGTAAGTAGATCGACGTATTCGAGTGCAACAATTTGAAGAGGATTGAGCAGGTCAAGCATGTTACCATCCATGAGTTGTAGAACATTCCCTAAATTTGAAAGGGTTAGGCCATTTTCCCTTATCACTTTCCCTTTCAGCTTTTAGCTCTTTATTTTAGCTTATTGTATTTTTTACTACCATTTCTTATTTTCTTTGTAGGTTCAATACCAAAGAGAGTGTAATGATGATATGAGTAGTGGCTAGATTCAAAGCCACTATTTGTTAGATTAGGCACTAGTGTAATTATCAGTGAAGGGACGATGTGATTGACTTAGAATTAGCTTGCCATAGCTTCTCGACATTGTCACTGTGATGCTTCCCCTATTAAGGTGCTTTTCACGTCTCCAAGGGCCTCCACTGAGGTGCCTTTATCCTTCAGTTTAGTGTCTACTACTTATGTTGTATGATAACAAGGCTAAGTTCCTCATGCGGGTTAGCAGTTAGGGTCACTTTCATCCTAGGGTAAGGAAGGTTCCTTTTCTTAGCCTCAACTGCTACCCAGCTGTGGTGGGCACCTAGGTTATGAAGCGAGGTTTACCTGGCTGTATTCACTTTGAGATCCTGTGGCACTCGTAGGGTAGTGTTCCTCAACACCCTGCTGTTTGGATTCCGGCCTCCATGACAATCAGTAGACAAACATAAAGCTCTAATTCCTCAGGTTTTCTTGCACTGCCTGGGTTTCAGATCATAGAAGAGCCTCCTAAGGATGAGGGCGAGGATTAATAGGGGAATACGCCTCTCTTCTTTTTATGAATGCTTTATTTGGACATTTAGACGGCTTATGTTTTGCATTCTCTTTTCTTTGAAAAATTGTTTTTGCGTTTGTAAATATTATGGTCATGATTCTTGTTGTTCTTTTAACTCATTGTTTCTTTCATAGTGTCATGGTTAAGCTCGATGTTGGAGCATTAATGATCTTAGTGTTTGTACTTTTGTTAGAATTTTTCTCAATGTCAGTACATTAGTATTAGGTGTGATGTTGAGTTGACAACAAGACTGTCTAGAAATTCTTAAAAATAATTCACAAGAAAAAACTAATTAGAAGAAAGAGAAAATTTTAAAAATTTCGATTTTGATGGACCTCCACTCCTAATATTTTCAATATGGATTTTTTTAAACAGAGACGACTTAGGAGGCAAATTCAAAAGGAAGGAAAAAATAATAGTAACGGGGGGATGAAATCTTTATTACCTGGATAAGAGTTTTTACATAATGTGGTGGCAATTAGGATTTAGGAAGTGAATATCTTGAAATATTATAGCGAGAAGGAAAAAGGAAAGTGGATAGCATTAGCTAGGGATTTGCTGACTTAGCGACACAATTTGGGCCAAATAGCAGCTACTGGCCCCTGAATAATGTCGGTGGTTCCTAGCGATGGGAAAATTTATGCTGCTGGATTACATTGTTTTTATAGTTCGATATTGTGTTCTAGCTTGTTTTCTAGCTTCTAAGAGCATCAAACACCCTTAAGGTTCCGCTCCAACTGCTCATGGCCCTTTTTGATGAGATTTTTAAGTCTTAGACAAAGCACATGGGGGTAAAAGACGTAAAGTAGATTGTATGTTAAGTTTACATAAGCCTACCTCATTTTCATTCTTTGACCTTGGGGATTAACTTCTTAATCACTGCTCAGCAAGAGACCTTTACGTTTTTCAATTTAAGCCATTGAACTTTGTCCTCTTATAGAGGAACTTGGTTAATTTTAGGGTTTCCTCGAGGGAAAGGTCAACTTGTTGCACAAACACAAATAAAGTGGCTATTTGAAGGACCTTTAGAGATTCCGTTTTTTGATTGATGAAGAAATCAAGATGGCTATAAATGGTCAATTCATTGATCTCTTGTGGATTTCCAAGTAGTTTAAGTTAGTGGAGGCTCGTTAGAGTGGGATGTTCATATGACGTATTTCATTTGCTTGATTAGCCAACATGTTTCTACCAGTCGAAGGGGTTCAGCTTCCCTAGCATGAGTCAATCCTCAGCTTCTCAAAGGCAGAAGACTATGCCCGTAGTCTTAGTGGACACGGTTCTAGATTTAGATGAGGTCGCGATACCTTGCAACCACATTCTCAATTAGGGTAGCTTGCAATTACAGCAGGTTCATTATGTTTGTCATTTCTTTTCAATGAGATTCCTACATGCTTCGATGTGTTCTATAATTTGCCAGCGCAGGTTTGGTTCCAAGAATGCTTTTGCCTTATTGCTTCCCTTGTGAACATATCTGGCTGAGCTATGAATGATATACTCAGTTGTGAGCTACAAAATCCCTTTTGCTTATCCCCCTCATTTGGCTTTAGGAACACTTTTGCCTTACTATTCCCCCTAAGAACATATTCAGCTATGCTGTAGGTGATATCCTCAATTGGAAGCTACAAGATGCATTTTGCTTACCTCTTCTATTGAGGGATGAGAGTTTGCCCTTTATCGAGAGGAAATTTAGTAAACGGTTCACTGGTGGGAAATCACTAGTTTATGGACATCTGGCAGGAAACCTAAACGAATGATTCTATTGTACTTGGATAGCTTTATTCGTGGTTCACCAGTTTAGACAATATGGTCAAAGGCAAGACAACCCCTACTTTCTTATCAAGTTTTAAATTTTACTAATCTTTAACAAGAAGTGCATTTGTTCCTAGCTAGTGGCTCGAGCTCATTTGGTTTGGGTATTCATGCCCCCAAGACCAACAAAAATAATAGTGAGCGATGAGTATATAGTATCCTTGTAGGGAAGGGTTCTTACAAAGGCTTGCCGTAGAGAGCTGGCAGTCTGTGCGCCTAACTCTTTTACTGACCCTGAAATTATTGTGATTAACTAATGCACTCTTTTATTATTTATGTATGCTCTAGTTTAGACTATTGATAATGAGCCATGTAGTTTTCGGCAATTGAACACGTATGTTTTTATTCATATATTCCTTAGAACTTATGCTTAATGAAATGAATGGATTAACTGACATTTGCTTTTATTATTCTACTTTTTGTGCACGTTTTTTCCCATCTTTTTTTTGTTGCTATCCTTGGATTGATTTTTTAACTTTGGCTAATGTTGGATTACATGGATCCTATGTGGATTTAATAAGTCATGCCCTTTTCTTTTCTTTACATGCATGAACTCTTAATTCTTTTTTCCCCCTTTCGAAGAACTACAATGGTTGGGCACTATTGGGACCTAGTGGTAAGCTATGGATACCACTGGCCTAGGAGGCAGTACTCTTTATGCCATCAAGTTCTAGTGGTAACTAGTTTATGTCGTTGGGTTAGAGCAACAACAATTCTTATGTCGGTTGCCTATTAACTCTTTTCTTTGACTAAAGAAAAACTTATTTAATTGGTCTAGATTATTAAGTTATGAAAATTCACATTCGTCTACAATTCACATTCGTCTATATCTAGCAATTTCACGACCCCTCCTGAAAGGATCTATTTTGTATAGCAAGGATCTGTCTAACGGGGCTCCAATTCCCCTCGTGGGACTGTGAGAAGTGCCCAAATGGCCTTTACCATTACCTCTCCTACCTTAATGTTTTAGGGATACATTTTTGAGTTGAAAGCCCTTTCCATTCTTTATTAGTACTTTCGCAAATGATGTAGAGCTTGTAACTTGTTCCTCCCCTAGACAGTCTCATAGTCATCCGATATCACCGCAAAACTAATTGGATTTTATGGAGCCAATGTTTGTAATTTTTTGTCATCTTGCTTAAGATGATTTCCATATTTTTATTAGCCACTTCTATAGCTCCATTTATTTGCAGTGTGCTAGAAGTGGATTATTGGTGTTGTATTTTATACCATTCAAGCGATTTCACTGTCTTATCTTTAAAATGAGACTTGTGATTGCTTATGACAAATGATTTGATTCATATAAAATATACAACCTGTTTAGCTATAAGTGCGGCATATGGCGCCACTTGCACTCACTTGGTGACATAATCAATGGCCATAAGAGTGAATATTATTTAGGAGGGAAATTCAGAAAAGAAGCGAAGAGAAAAGAGGAAGGAAAAAAAAAGAAGATTTTAAAAAAAATTTGCATAAGAACATATACAAAATATTATGCACTCGGTTTCAAAAGCTAGAATCTCAAAATAGTTTGTCTTGATGGAAAAACGAAAGTAAATCCCATCAACTGAGAGCTGCTAACTCAACAGCATAATTTGAGGCCTAGTGATAGCCACTAGCCCTAAATCATGCTGTTGGCCCCTCGCAGCAAGTAAATTTATGTCAACGACTGTGGCTGGGTTATGGGCAGCTGCCCTTTAAATTTCAAGCATGTTGGAGTTTTTTTTTCCTCATATCTCTCGAACTTCTAGCACTTCCACTTGTTAGAGCTTTTTCCCCCTTATTCTTTAACGGGCTCATTCCATGTACATTTCGATGCTTAGAGCTAAAATCTCAGCAAGGCTCACATTAACATGCTAAACCTTTAAGGTTTGAACTCTGTCCACTCTCTCAAACAAGACAAATGATGGGTTACCCCGAGTTCCTACTGCAAGTGGCTTTAAAACTTGTATGTTTTCCACAATTCTGTCGCCATAGCTTTGGTTGAGACTATCTTGGGTCTAGATGACATTGAGAACAACTGGGAGTGCTTTATCCATAGGGGAGCTCCCTCCTTCTGTAGGCACTCCATTCAACAATATTTCTTTTTTTTTAAATTAAAACTTTCTCTCCTTTATGTTTTCTTACAGGTATAGCTTTTCAAGCATTTGCAACATCGAAAGCATCCATTAAGTGATGGTGGCAGTTTGCTAGGAGTTGGCCTGGTTACCCCCATGGCTCAACCAGTTCTTCCCCCTGCAACCCACCTTCTTTTAAAGGGTGCATCGGGTTGGTTTCTCAAAGTGGTGATTCCATGGAGTTTTGTGGTAAAATGGACTAAAGCATCAGATTTTAGAGTCTCCATCACATTTTTTAAAGGAAATGCACAATACTGTAATTACATAAAAAAAATACCCAATTCCTTCTTTCAACCAAATTCTTAACTGAATGGACAACTAAGGAACATAGGACTTGAATTTCAAGAAGAGTAAGGTTCTTTTCCATAGGTTATAATTGCAAATGGTTCCTCATAGTGATACTCTAGACTTAAATGAAGAAATTTGCCACCTAATTTCAGTAAGAAAGAATCCACTTCAATATCTGATTAGGTTATGAACCCTTAAGCTTATTGTTAACTAATTTGATTATTTGATTAAATACACTTCATATTGGTTATTTAGTATGTGCACTGAAATTTATGTCAGGATATGAAGGGAAAGGTTGATTGGATCTGGGTACATGAGGGAGCATATGGTGGAGATGATGTACTTTAACTATTGTGGGGTGAAATAATGGCATGTTAATATCAAGCTATGTAATTGAATTCATACAAAAGAACTATTGAAAGTAGTTATTTGTAAGTTAAACTAACTAAAGACATAACAATATTTATGGTTTGAATTAGTACTATTTGTAACTATGGGACTTCTTAATATCTAAATAGATGTTGTCATGCTAATGAAACTCATATGAATTAGGAATTTTTGGATATATTTATGAGATAGATGAACTAAAAAAGTAGAATAACGTTATGACATTGCCATTGTGGATATGTATAAGGTATCGATTACATGGCTACACCCAAACCATGTTAGACTATATTTGTTCTCTTCTAACTCTGGTAATTTCGGATAAATGTGTTGGAGGGTTACTTGCTGCTACATCGTCTAGTTGATGTGACTTGCTAGCATGAGGTCTAATTGTTACCTAGTATGTTCAATTCAGTGAAATCATATTTAATATGCACATGTGGCTTTCAGACCAATTTGCCTTCTGAAACTTCTAGTAACTCTTATGTTGGTATGTGTACTAATGATTCTAGAACTATAAAGTACGTTTTTATGCTAAGAGTTGATAGCTTAATGATCACTCTATTATCTATGAGCCTAAATTCTTGGTTAAATCTCCTTTAATTGATATAAGTTTTAGCTCAACAAATTGGCCTTTTTTTTAATTTTTTAGGGGAAGGGGTAATAGATCATTTTGCTTAAAGATAATAGAGTTATCATAAAGCTATCAACTCCTAGCATAAAAACATACTGTATAGTTCTGTTACATTATGATTAGGAATGCTTGGTCTCTTGATCTTTTGTTTGTGCGAGTGTTTGATCTTTGTCATATTACATTATTTACATCATATGAGTAGCATTAACTTACTACTTGGTTCCTTTCTTCCTTTCATTTTCCAAAAGTCACTTTTTGCTTCTATATTGTTTATCTTAAGATCAGTACCATCAATGTGCTAATAAATGTGCTAATAATGTTACATGAGTGATGTTTTGATTTATTATATAATATAATATATAAATTTTGGATTCATCTAATTTTTTGCAATTGATCCTAAAATTGCATGAATATAGGTTTGATGAGCACATTGAGTTTGCTACCTGCTCTAATAGCTCTAATCTATTCTAACCTACTTATTACTAGTCAAACCTGCTTCAATCTGCTCTAACCTGATCCAATTTGATCCCAACCTGCTCTAGCCTTATATAACTTGATGGAGTCCCCATAAGGCAAGACAATAAAGAAGGTCCTAAAAGTCTAGCAATGTCCAATGCAACTTGCAAAGTCCAAGCAATGGCTCAAATTCTGGAAAAGAGCCATGGAGATACATCCGGGTTAAATGGGTAGAAAATACCCAGTATTGTTCACTTAATTTTGTAACCTACATTATGGCTTAAGATCACTATTTTTGCATTTTTGGGATCTTTTGGATGTTAACTTTCAAGCCCAAGCATTTAAAGTTAATCATGCTCAATCGAAATCAAGAGATCAAGCCATTTTGTCCAGCCTGCTAGTTTTGGCCCAAAACTACACGGTAAAATATTTTGAAGAAATTCTTCCACTTAAACATGTCGTAAACTTGATGTCCTTAACTGAGGGGCATGTACGCACCTTAAGGTATCCCCCTATGGCCTAGAATTAAAATGATGCTCACGTTTGATTGGCTGAAAGAAGGGCAGAATACTGGGAAAAATGTGGCCTTCTAAAATCCGGTTGATAGCTACGTGTGTTTTCCTTCCAAGGAGGGTTTCCTCTGCTGCTTATGCACATGCTTACTTCAATCATGAGACAAAGTTGGAAGGAACACCATTATTTGTTGCAAGCTTACTTGGGAAGAGCCTAGCCAATGAGAAAACAAAGGAAGATTTTGCACCCTTCACTCGGATTGGTTAGCCGCAATGGGGGACATACTTTACGGCTTCTTTTCTCCCTTTCTCACTAGTAAATCTGATTAATTAAGTTAACTAAGTTTATTAATGTTAAGTGTGATCATTTATTTTGCTTTCCTTAGTGATTAGAATGTAATTAGCTTAAGTTAATCGTACTTTATAACTAGATTAGCTTAAGTGCATGCTAAGCGTGCTCTAAGTGACTTCCTTCCTAGGAAGGAAACCTCCCATCCCCTTTTTTGCTGCCTAGGCCATGTGTATAAGGCCTTGAAGGCTCCCATTTTGAAAACACAAGCTTAAATATCAAATTAAAACCAGAATTGAGAGCATTGCTCCTTTCTTTCCAAAACCCTTCGCTTACTTATCCTTAACTAGGCTGGTTAAGGTGGTCATCAAGTAAAGTCTTAACTCCTAAGTAGGTGGTGTTTCTATATCCTAATTGTGGTTAAGGGCCCTAAACTCAAACTTAGTGGTATTTCTGTAGCTAAGTGAGAGTTTAGATTATCATTTATCCATTCATTCATTCGTGGTTTCACTTAAACTCAACTTTGATTTCAGTTTGCTTAGCTTTGCATTTGGAATCAGCTTTTAGTATTCATGATTCTCCATTGCAGTTCCATCATATTTGGTATCAGAGCCACGTTTCTCCTTGGCCTGGTATGCCCCTCCACCTTTCCAGTTTGATTCCCATCCATTTCCAACCACATTCCTTGTTCTAGCTTAAATACAAACCCGAATACACCATGAGTACTAGTATAAGTTTAGATGAGAAATTTTGAGGCAGCTATGAAGAATTGCCAATCACTTTCAGCCCAAAATGAGTTGTTAATGAGAACACTCAATGAGGGTGTTCAATGTGACTAAGAACTCCAAGCTCAAAATGAATACTTAAGAAAGCAACTTGGAGTCGTTTTGAAGCAAAAGCAGAAAGTGAATGAAGAACCGCTCTAACCTGAACCTAGGAGGCATGAGCAAATCTTTAGCCATAATGTGGATTCATCTAGTGTTGATGAACCCTTGAGAATGACTAGACCTGAACCATGGTTTCAAGCAAGCACCAATGATTTGAATGTCGAAATCTCAGAATTTGAAGGCAAGCTTGATCCTGAAGAATTCTTAGATTGGTTGCATACTGTTGAGTGTGTCTTTTAGTACAAGGATGTTCCTAAAGATAAGAAAGTCAAGCTAGTGGCTTTAAGGCTAAGAAAATACGCCTCCCTTTGGTAGACTAACTTGTGTGCCAAATGGGTTAGAGATAAAAAGTCTTAGATCAGAACATGGGAGAAGATGAAATCCAAGCTTAAGGCTTAATTTGTACCCCCAACCTATTTCCAAGATTGTTATTCTCAACTCCATAATCTTACTCAAGGTAATCTGAATGTTAAAGAGTGTAAACGTGAGTTTGAGAAACTTATAATCAAGTGTGATCTCCAAGAGCCCAAAGAGCAAACAATCGTTAGATACTTAGGAGGCCTTGATCCTAGGTATGCTAATGTGGTTGATTTGCAAGCTTACGCTACTTCTGATGAGGTTTGCGTGCTTGCTTACAAGGTTGAGCAACAAAAGAAAGCAAGACAGCCCCATAAGCCTTAAAACTGTAAACCCTTTAGCCGAAACCAACCCTTTAACAATGGGAGTTCTAATCCCATTTCCAAGCCCTCAAATTCACCCCCTTCCTTTCCACAAAGAACCCTAGCTCCACAAAAGATCCAAACCCCTCAAAATAGACCAAATCCTAACCCTATGAACAACAGGAGATGCTTTAAGTGTCAACGACTTAGGCATATTGCTTTGGACAGCCTAATCCGTAAGGTCATAACCTTAGCCGAATGGACAGCCGTTAAGGAGGTGTTTGAAGAAGAGGAAAAGGAGGATGATTTTGAGGATGAGCTTAAAGGAACTCAAGAGGAGGTAGTGGAGGAGGCTAATGAAGTAGAGATTTTAGTTTTAAGAAGAGTTTTGAGCAATCAGAAAGGTGCTAAGGACAAGCAAAGGGAGAACATATTTCACTCTCGTTATACAGTTCAAGGGAAAGTATGTTATGTGATTATTGATGGAGGAAGCTATGCAAACGTGGATTTTCTAAGCATGATTGAGAAACTAGGCTTACAAACCATGATTTATCCACACCCTTATAACATTCAATGGTTGAATCAAAGGAAGGGTATCCAAGTGAACTTTCGGTGCCTTGTTTCTTTCTCTATTGGAAAGAACTACCAAGATGAACTTTGGTGTGATGTAATTCCCATGGATGCTTGTCATATGCTTTTAGGAAGACCATGGTTATATTACCATAGCGTTATGCACAGTGGCTACTTGAATACTTACTCCTTTACTAAGGACGGCAAGAAGATTACCCTAGCCCCTTTATCCCCATCTAAGCTCCTCCAAAATAAGCCTCAAAATAAGTCCAACCAATCTGATTTGTTTCTCAGTTTTAGTGGACCATTGTTAAAGGCCTCCCATAATGAATTCAAGGCCTTTAGGGAGTGGATATTAAGTGTCCAAGATGAACTAGATTCCCCCTTACCCACTCACCCCGTAGCTAAAGCACTCATATAAAAGTTCTGTCATTTGTTTTCTGAGGAGATACCTCTGGGTTTACCTTCTAAGAGAGATATCCAACACTATATTGATCTCATTCCTAGTTCTATCCTACTAATAAGCTAGCTTATAGGATGAATCCTGAGGAAGCCATAGAGATTCAATGGCAAGTTGAGGAGTTGATGTCTAAGGGCTTGATTCGAGAGTCCTTGAGTCAGTGTGCTGTGCCTGCTCTTTTGGTTCCTAAAAAGGATAGAGGAATGAATATGAGTGTGGATAGTAGGGCCATTAACAAGATCCCAGTCAAGTACAGGTATCTAATACCTAGACTTGAGGATATGCTAGATGAGTTGTATGGCTCTCAAGTGTTCTCTAAGATTGATCTTCGAAGTCGTTGCTACCAAATGTGAATCAAGGAAGGTAACGAGTGGAAGACAGCCTTTAAGACTAAAGAAGGGCTTTATGAATTGTTGGTTATGCCCTTTGGTATTTTAAATGCTCCAAGTACATTCATGAGATTGATGAACCAAGTGTTTAGGTCATATATAGGCAAGTTTGTGGTAGTTTACTTCGATGATATCCTGATTTATTCCAAGAATGAGCGTAAACATCAAGATCATCTTACTTAAGTTATTCTTGTTCTGGAACGTGAAAGATTGTTTAATAACCTTAAGAAATGTGCCTTTTTCATTCATAAGGTAACATTCTTATGTTATATTATCGCTGGTGATGGTATTAAGGCATATGAACGCAAGATTGATGCTATTCGGTCATGGCCTATTCCTAAGAGTATTCATGATGTCTGAGCTTTTCATGGATTAACTTCCTTTTACAGGAGGTTTATTCAAAATTTTAGCACTATTATGGCTCCCATGACCGAGGTTATTGAGGGTACATCATTCTAATGAACCCCTAAAGCCCAAGCTGTCATTAAAGAAGTAGAGAAAAGACTTACTCATGCATCGGTTCTCTCCTTACCGTGCTTTGATAAAGTCTTTGAAGTTGAATGTGATGCCTCTGGAGTTGGTATAGGTGGTGTTCTTACTCAAGAAGGTAAAACTTTAGCCTTCTTTAGTGAGAAATTTTGTGATTTAAGAAGGAAATATTCCACCTATGATAAAGAGTTTTATGCAATTGTGACGTGTTTAGAGCATTGGAGTCATTATTTGATTGCAAGTGAGTTTATTCCACATTCTGACCATAACAGTTTGAAGTATATTCAAGGCTAACACAAGTTAAACTCATGCAATGCTAAGTGGGTTGAGTTTCTCCATTCATTTCACTTTACAATCAAGCATAAATCTAGAAAGCTTAATCAAGGTGTCGATGCTCTATCTCAGAGGTATCTACTTTTGTTCCAATTAGATGCTTGTGTACTTAGTTTTAAGCATCAAAAAGCTTTGTATGATAAGCATGAAGACTTTGGGGAGTTGTTTGCCACTTGTTCCAAACACCCCAAAAGGAGATTTCTTGATTTAAGAAGGGCTTTTGTTCAAGGGTACACGACTGTGTGTACCAAAGTGTAGCACTTGTAAGCTACTAATTAGAGAAGTGCATGGAGGTTCCTTGGCAAGTCATTTTGGTGAATCCAAGACCTTAACCATGTTAAAGAAACATTATTATTGGCTTGGAATGGAGAAGGATGTTCAAGACATCCGAAGGAGATGTGGAACTTGCCAAGCTGCCGAAAGTCATACTTTACCCTACAGCTTATACACACCCCTTCCTATTCCTACCTTACCTTAGGTGGATGTAAGCATGGATTTTATTTTAGGTCTACCTAGAACCCAAAGGGGTAAGGATTCTATATTTATGGTGGTAGACAGGTTTTTAAAGATGGCACATTTCATACCATGCAACAAAACCAATGATGCTACATGCATTATAGAGTTATACTTTAAGGAGGTAACCAGATTGCATGATATCCCTAAATCCATTATTTCTGATAGGGATACAAAGTTTTTAAGTCATTTTTAGGTTACCTTATGGAAGAAACTTGGTACTAAACTTATGTATAGTATCACCTATCATCCCCAAACTGATGGGCAAACTGAGGTGACTAATCGAACCCTAGGTATCTTACTAAGGGCTTTGATTGAACTTCATGCCAAAGCTTGGGATTTGCTCTTACCACATGCTGAATTCGCTTATAACAAAGCTCCGCGCAAGGCTACTGGTCTATCCCCTTTTAAAGTGATGTATGGGATTGATCCCCTAAGCCTCTTTGATCTTACTTAACGGCCATTATATCAAAAGCCAAGTACGGATGCAGCAGCTGGAGTGGAAGAAATTCAGAAGCTCCATGAGTTGGTTAAACCTAGAATTGAGAAGACTAATGCATCCTATGAAGCCCATGCCAACAAGTATAGGAGAAACATGGTTTTTCAACCTAGAGACCTCGTTTGGGTACACCTTAGGAAGGAACAGTTTCCCTCCAAAAGGAAGAACAAGTTAATGCCAAGAGCAGATGGTCCATTTGAGGTACTTGAAAGAATTAATGATAATGCTTATAAGATTGATTTACCAGGTGAATATGGAGTTTTAGCTACATTCAATGTGGCTGACTTGAGTGCTTACAAAGCCAATAATTACCTTGTAGATTTGAGGATCAAATCTTTTCAACAAGGGGTGGATGATGGAGTCCCCTTAAGCCAAGACAATTGATAAGGTCCTAAGAGTCTAGCAAGGTTCAATACAACTTCCAAAGTCCAAGCAATGGCTCAAATTCTGGAAAAGAGCCATGGAGATACATCCCGGTTAAATGCGCAGAAAATACCCAGTTTTGTTCACATGAGTTCTTAAGGTACATTGTGGCTTAAATCAATATTTTTGCATTTTTGGGATCCTTTGGATGTTAACTTTCAGATCCAAGAATTAAAAGTTAATCATGCTCGATCAAAATCAAGAGATCAAGCCATTTTGTCTAGCCTGCCAGTTTTAGTCTAAAACTGTACGGTAAAATGTTTTAGTGGAAATCTCCTACTTAAACATGTCTTAACCTTGATTTCTTTGAAGGGTGGTTTGTACACACCTTAAGGTATCCCCCTATGGCATGGAATTAAAATCATGCTCAGTTTTGATTGGCTGAAAGAACGGCAGAAGCCCGGGCAGAATGTGGCCATCTAAAACCCAGTTGATGGCTACGTGTGTTTTCCTTCCAAGGAGGGTTTCCACAGCTGCTTTTGCACTTGCTTGCTTCAATCATGAGATAAAGCTGGAAGGAACACCATCATTTACTACAAGTTTACTTGGGAAGAGCCTAGCCAATGAGAAAATAAAGGAAGATTTTGCACCCTACACCTGGATTGGTCAGCCACAAAAGGGAACCTACTTTACGGCTTCTTTTCTCCCCTTCTCACTAGTAAATCTAATGTATTAAGTTAATTAAGTGTATTAATGTTATGTATGATCATTTGTTTTGCTTACCTAGTGATTAGAATGTAATTAGCTTAAGTTAATCACACTTTGTAACTAGATTAGCTTAAGCGCCTCCTAAGCGTGCTCTAAGTGATTTCCTTCCAAGGAAGGAAACCTCCTATCCCCTTTTTTGCTGCTTAGGCCATGTGTATAAGGCCTTGAAGGCTCCCATTTTGTAAACACAAGCTTGAATATCAAATTAAAACCAGAATTGAGAGCATTGCTCCTTTCTTTCCAAAACACTTCGCTTGCTTATCCTTAATTAGGCTGGTTAAGGTGGTGATCAAGTAAAGTCTTAACTCTTAATTAGGTGGTGTTTCTGAACCTAATTGAGGTTAAAGGCCCTAAACCCAAACTTAGTGGTGTTTCTATATCTAAGTGAGAGTTTGATTATCATTTATCCATTCATTCATTCGTGGTTTCACTTAAACTCAACTTTGATTTCAGTTTGCTTAGCTTTGCATTTGGAATTAGCTTTGAGTATTCATGATTCTCCCTCACAGTTCCATCATAACTGCTAGTCCAAATTGCTCTAATTTGTCATAACATTTTCCAACCCTCTCCGGACCATTGAACCCGCTTAAAGTTAATCCAAATCATTAGAAACATATTGATGTTTTTGCATGAATGGTAAATTTACCTTGACCTACGTAGGTGGAAAATAATAATAATTTTTAAAACAATTTTTTTTAAATTAAGAAAAGGAGAACAACATGGGCAGAACTCTAAAACTATTATTACCAATTAAATTATTAAAGACAAATTTAGAAATTAAGTTTGATTAATGAGAGATTTACTTTATAGTCCTTCACTTTGAAGAAGTAAAAATCAATTGGAAAGTATAGGTCACTTATTGAAGACAAGTAGAATTCCCATTTCCTTTCTTTTCACTACGGTCAACAAATGAGAGAATGTTTGAAGTGTTAAAGAACACATGAAAGATATTAAAGGATAAAATACCTCAAATTAGTATAAAATGACAAGTTAACATAGCTATGTCATGATATATGCTACACAACTGTAGTCGAATGCATGAACAATGGATACCAATTTTGCCAAGATGAACGAACATTGTAATAGTACCCAATTTTGGATTGTACAACGAAAAAAACAAATAAGCAATGAATGAATATAAGAACTAATTGGTGATGCGATTTCTTCAATAAACAACCACTAAATTTTTGTACATAACTTTTTGTTGTTGCTAAATGCATTTATCTTATTGCAAATGATTATGGGCTTTTTCTTGATATATAAGAAAATATTATTAATTTGCGTAATATTACTTATTATCATGTTCAACTCATCTATCGCATTATGTTTTTTTGATGTAAACTAGTATTATGGAAATAAAATATTATTATACAAAGGTTATCTAAAATCACTCCAAAATGCTCCAAAATGTTGCAAAGTAGTCCAACTTACTTCCAAATGTACTATAATCTACTCCAATAATCTATTTCAAGCTACTCTAATATGTTCATTGCTAGTCAAAGTTGCTCCAACATCATCCAATCTGCTCTGGTATGCTTCAACCTACCGTAACCTGCTAACTATTAGTCAAATTGCTCCAACTTGCTCTAATTCACTCTAACCTGCTCCAATTTGGTTTTGGCTCCTCCAGTATGATCATAACAAATAGGACCTTAGTCATATTTATTGTAATGTTCATGTCATTGCAAAAGATGGAAACTTTTGTAACAATTCATTGTTGCAACTATTGACGTTGCTACGCTATTCTTTTGTAAGGCGATGACATGGAGCGGCCATGCAATAACAATTTTTGTTACGACAGACATTTATCATAATGACTTGACATTTATGGCAGCGACTTTAGTCAATGTAAAAGAAGGTTTTCTTGTAATGATTTGATCGTGATTAGAGGCAATAAAATGATTTAAACTTTTTCCCTCAAATTGACTGAAGTAGTGGAATAATTCATTACAATAGTAACTTTTCTTATCTTGCCTTAAAAGAAAAACAAGAAGGGAAAAAGAAAAACACTGTGTTGGTCTACTAATACGGGTGGATTCAGGCGATGTGAAACTTGTTTCTCGTAAGCAAAGTCCTTAAAGTTGAGGCTTGTGAATGTAGGAGACTTGTGCTGGGAGAGTTAACTGTGTTTAAGGCCATCCCCCCACTTGAAACATACCAACAAATTAAGAAAAAAAGAAAATGCTAAATCCAGCACCTTTATTCAAGAGAGTGGGACATAAGGAGTGGTTAATTTTTAAGACCCTATTATCGGCCTTGAATATGTGCTTGAGTGGATTTTTCTCCCGAAAAAAGAAAAACTGTAAGGTAAGCTTACAATCAAATTCAATGAGTTATTTCTTCTAGTTTAGTTGTCTTTATAGCCATACCACACCTTAATATTTTCTATCTTTGTTTTTGTAAGACCTCTTGGTTGGTATATGCATAGGGTGTATATTTATTATTTTTGTTAATTTATTAAAGAGATTATGCGATGATAACAAAGAAACTCTTTGATGTCAATTGAGTGTTTAGTGGTTTTCCACATGTCTCAGAAAGGCTAAATAACTTTTGAATCCAACTATTTTCAAAGAAAATCAATGCCTAGTGCATACTTCATCTTTTATATGTGACTTTATAAGAAAGAGGGGCAGTTTTTAGGTCGAGTTTTAGATTTCTCTACACGAGGACATCTAATATTTAACTGTGGGAGAATTTGTTAAGTCATAATTTATACATAGTTTTAGTAATTATTCAGCTTATATTATATAGATTATTTATCTAATTTACTTTATTTGATTTATTTTTAGGTTAGTGATTACTAAAGTGAAGATGAGAAGAAAAGACACTAGAAAATGGATTTTATATATCGAAGGATCAAAGTTGATTTGTCAAGTATTTCTAAAAATAACGACTTATGAAAAGTCACATTGTCATCTCCACCCTTTAATCATCAGTCACTTATATCATCATCATCTTGCCTTCATCCCATCACCATACACCATAATCATCCCTTCATCACACTCTCACCATGACCAACTATAGCATCATCCTTATTTCTACCCGCACACCTTTCTGTACATTATTTGCCCATTTCATCATCATCCCCTATTCCCCTCAACCCTAAGAGTGTAATAGTTTTAATTTTGTTAGTTTGGTTCTATGTTATGCAACATGAGATTCTTAATTAATTACTGTGTTTTAATTTTTAATATGAGCGAGTGATTTATTTTATTTGGAATAATCTTTTTGAAACCATGCAATATTAATTATTTTGAAAAGACATTTGTGCTTAATTGTCTTATTGATTGATTCATGATCCTGCAATGACTTGTGCTTGTTATTCACGATATTTATGTTGAATTAGTTAGAATGCATGCTAATTGGTTTAATATAATTTCGTGTCATGGTTTAGAAGAGTTAAGTAAATAAAAGATATAGTTTTAAGACATATGTATCACCGTAATTGATCATGAACGAATCATACCTATCTTATTTAATTAAAAAATTCTTATTAAATCATGGCTGGTAAGTTGGTTACAAGGTGCTAGATGAGATTTTTCTAATGCTCTATTTTCTAAGAGGAATAGATTATTGTGCTAGTGGTAGGGTTATCAAAATTAGTGGGGTTTATATTAGTACTGAAGCCAAGTAAAGTAAAAACTAAGGAAAAATTGAGAATTTTCGATGAGGAATGTCTTTTGCAATTCAGCTTATGAATAAATCAATTTGTGTCAATGATAAAAATTATTTTGCATGATGGATATAGATTTAGTTTTTGTGCTTTTGAGCCTAAAACATTAGGTTTTATATTTTTTATTTTATTATTAATTTTCATATTTTTTGCTGAAGTTTTTCATTTATTTATGTTTAGATTTAGTTTCAATTTTCGCGTTCTACAATATTTTTAATATTTTATTTTAATTTTCTGCTATTTTATATATTAGTTTTCTAGTTTATTACTGTCTTATATTTATGTTTTAATTTCTTACCATTTTCTCTTTACTAATTTCCAAAATATTTAGGTTAGGTGTTTATTGTTCTTATTTTCGAAACTTGGTGTAGATTAATTTGAAGGATTAGCGAGTCAGTTTTTATATTTTTCCTAACTCAGTTTGGTTTCTTTAGTAATTAAAAAGAAACATACAAAAATATTTGAGTAATATAAACTTGCATACCATCACAATCTTCTCCCATGGGATCGAGCTTTACTTATCTATACTATAATCTTTATTTATACATTAAGGTAGTGGTTTAATTTATAACTCTACGACAAGGTTTACATCTGTATCTCTCCCAAATTGCTAAATAGTTTCGGGCTGGAAAGACATATGTCACCTCCTCTAAGCCAAGGAGGGATATGTAATTCACCAGTTTTTGAAGGGCCTTGAATCCTAAGTCTTCCACCAGAAAATGTCTTAGAAAATTTCTAGTTTCTTTAAGAATTAACACCATTCTACATGTCCTAGGTTGCCTGGTTGCAAGTTCAAATTAGAAAACAGATCAGGCAGGTTGTCACAGTGACAACCTTACTTTGGTAGGGGCCTCTACATTCTTGCAAGCACCCAAGTGGTGCCGCGGGTGTTTAGACAGATTGCATGCCCACATATCCTAGACTGTCGCCTGATTATGACAATTACTTAACTCATCGAGGGTTAAAGCAACCACATACATGGAGTCCCAATAATTAGTCCATAAGTAAAATATTTTCTTATGGTAAAACATTTTCTCAAAGTCTTAAAAGCATTTCAAAACCCAAAAGCTTCAAAAATAATTGCAAAAGAGGCAAAAAGCTCAGGAGTTAGATGACTTATTGGTATTAAGGCTAGAATTCCAGACCTTCAACATGAGCGAGTGAGGTAGTAACCAGTGGGGCGGCATGTTGGTTGACATTACAAGCCATACAAACTATTTACTTAAGGTATACAGAGGGGACCGGCGGCATGTGTCCATCGACAAGTTTGGGCCACCTAGTGGGGTGCTTGGACCTATTGTAGGCTGCGTGTTTTTATTTATGGGATTACTGCAGCCGAGCTGATTAGCTAATTTCCAACATAATTAGTATCAATCAAGCTTTTCTATCACTTTTTGTGAGAATTTAATGAATAAATTTATTTGATTTAGGTCCTTGATTTATAGCTTACTTTGTGATGATACCTTGCTAGCACTACCAATAGGGACTCTCACCTCTCATTTGAGGAAGAGATCTCTAACCTTAGAGAAAGTATACTCATTTCTCTACACTTAAGAAAACTCTCCCTTTAATCACTCTCTTTCTTTGTGAAATACTTTTAAGTAGTGAAATTTTACTCAAATCCTCACTCAAACCATTTTGAAATTAGAATAGCCTTCATCCTATCCTAACACACTAGGGAAGATGGGATCAAGTGCATATTGCTTTGTCACTCTACTCGGATCAAGGTATGTCGTAAGGGCCATGAACCAAAGATAATGCTTTGTTTAAAGCTTTCTTTAAAAACTTGTATTCATAAGCATACTCTTCTTTGCCCCTCCGTGACTATTTGTTTATTATTAATTTTTGTTGTTCATAAAATGGAACTATGCTCATACTAAAGCAATCACAAAGTTTAATATCACTTTCTTGCACATTTTAATTCCCATATAGAATGGTTTGCTAATAAGTGGTCACCAAACGGGCAAAAAGTTTAGAAAATAGTTACAAAAGAGGCAGACTGCTCAGGAGTCAGGTAACTTACTAGCATTAGGGCTTGAATTCGAGACCTTCAGCATGGACCAATGAGGTAGTAACCATTGCAGTGGCACATTGGCTCATGTTACTAGCCACACAAATAATTTACTTATGCTCCATCATGCACTAGGATTCAATCAACCTCTCACTTCATATTCTTAAACAAATTTCGTTACACATACTAAATAACCAATAAAAAGTGAATTTAATCAAATAATCTAATTAATTAAGAATAAACTTGAAGGTTCATAACCTAATTATAAACTATGAAGTGCATTCTCTCTTAGAAAAATTAAGTGCCAAATTTCTTCATTCAAATCTAGAGTATCAGTATCAAGGACCCTTGTCAATCAAATTATGCTAATTTCATTCTAGTTTCAAGTTGATAGTTAGAATTAGTTATAACCAATCAAACTAGCAACATACAACTCACTTAACTGTATACTATTCGATAGAAGCAAGCATAATTTTTTCTGTCAATTAGGCCTTTATAATCCATCTCAACTAGTTTACTAACTTAATTTTAAGTTATAGAGAGAAGGCTAGAATTATTCACCAAAAAGACCAAACCTTAACATGCAAACCTTGCCAAGCCTACATCTACTCACTCATGATCTACACACTCATGATCTACACACTAACTAGGGCTTCCATTGGCTATAGTCCACTTGATCTCACAGGCGATGAGTCATGCATGTAGGTGGTTGTGGATGGGTCAATCCTTCTCTTTCTTCCTCTTCTCTGGTGCTGCTCAAGGGGTTGAATTGGTCCCTATCTCCTTATCGTTGTTCGCCCCAAGGCCACTGCTGGCCAATGAGCCATTGCCACCATGGTCATAGCCTCATGGTTGCTCTTTCACTTGCACACTTTCTCTCTCCACTCTATGGGCCCGTAGTACTATGGTGCGCGGGTGGGGTAAAAGGGTTTAGCCCCTTTTTTATGTTAAACCAATAAACAGGAATTAGGGGCATAAATTTTACGTGTGTATTTCGATCTTCCACTTTCCCACCCTCTTAATGAGACAAATTGAATCTACTGAACCAATTATCAAAGGAAAACAAGTGAATTTGATAATAGTTAATGGGCTTGGAGAACATGATAAACCTATGAACCTTTCGTTTTTCTTTTTTTTTTTTTAACATCAAATCAAACAATTTATATGCAATAAATTCTAACGTTTTTTTCTGTAAAAAGGTCTAATAATGTTTTAGTCCATAGAAAAATAGGTTACAAATATGTTCTTAATTTTTTTGGATATTTGTATTGTTTATGATTTTTTGTTTCTTATTTTTAGCAAAAAAAATTGTTGCAATAAATATTCCTACACATTTTCTAATGACAAATGTCATTGGGGTACATATGCCCAAATTTTCGAAACAGCAAGTGCAGTTGTAAAGGTTACCTTCAAAATATTGCAGTGACTTCTATATTGTAATAAGTTGCCCATATGACCACCAAATTTTCAAAGTGGGGGATGTGAAATTGGTTTGTGTGGCAACAGTAATTTCTAACAACCAATTATGTTGTTACAATAATTATTTTTTATAACAGCCTTAATTAGGTTGTTGCAAAAGATTATTGTGATAATTTGATTTTCTTGCTGTGTACGACATGATCAAATAAAATGAATAATCATCACTACCACTTATTAAAAAAACATGTGAACATAACTCAAATCTAACTTGAATTACTGTTAGCATGTTCAAGAGTTCTCACTCACAAAGGAATAGACTAAAAAAAAGAAGTAAAACATAAAGATTTATGCAAGTAAAGCCTAGCATACACTCATATTCATGGATTTCTTCACAAGACACACAAAAGATTCTATGTTTTTATTATTTATTTATTTTTTACCTTTTTAGAATGATAATGCAAGTCAATAGAACTAAACATAGGATGCAAACCCCTATACATATTTCATGCATTGTCCATAATGCATACAAAACAATAACAATAGTGCAAAATAATGAAAATAGTGCATAATTAAATGTAAACTTCTCTGAAAATGTTAGCTTGCCTCTTAAGTAACACCATCGTTTACTATTGGCTCAATGCTACTAAAGCTCATGAATACTCTAATTGGATCTCCTTTACTACGCAGATTTCATCTCCTTCATAACAGTGCTTTAACCTCTGACCAGTCTCCTTTTCTTTTTTTATCTAAATAGCACTGCGTGGATAGGTCATTATTATCTCAAAAGGTCATAGCCATCTTGAGTTTAGCTCACCAAGAAAGAGTCTCAATTTGATTGAATGATAACACCTTTTCACCTACCTGGAATTCTTTCTTACTTAGCTTAGCATCATAAAAAGCTTTAGCTTCACCTTAGATTAGTGAATTGTCGAGGCTTCTAGATAAATCTCTTCTAATTCATATGATTGTGATTTATGCTGCTTCCTAGCTAAATCATAATCTAGATTGCATTGGTTAATAGCCCAACATGATTTATGCTCTAACTCTACAAGAGATGACATGATTTGCCAAAGACTAACTTATAAGCTAACAGACCTATGTAGGGGGCTTGTATGCAGCCCTATAAGCTAACAGAGCTTCATCTTGCCTAAACTCCAATCTTTCCTAGTCGACCTAACAACCTTTTCTAAAATGCCTTGATCTCTTTATTGGATATTTTAACTTGGCCATATGTTTGGGGGATGATATCTAGTAGACACCTTATGAGTTGCATGACATTTGGCTAGCAAGGCCTAGGGCTTTATTATAAAAATGCATTCCCCTATCACTAATGATTTCTCGAGGTACTCCATATCTATGAAGAATATGAGACTTAACATGTTTCACCGCAGTTTTAACAATATCATCTTTGGTAGCCATAGCTTCAACCCACTTAGATGCATAATCCATAAGCACAACAATGTAAGTATACCCAAAAGAAGGGGAAAAAGGTCCATGAAATCAAAATCCCAAACATCAAAATATGAAAAAGCATTTGATTCCTTCTATATGAACTATAAGTATTTTAGCATGCTTCATATCTTTTGCAATACTCATAAGCATCTCTAAAAATAATAGGATGATAAAATCTAGATTCTAGTACTTTATGGTGTTGTTCCTTTGACTCCGCAATGTCCCCCACTTTCAGAAGAATTATAAAAAGTCACTATCATCTACACAACGTCCTGTCATTTGATTTTCATAAAATCTCTATAAGTATAGCTCATCCCAAATATAACACTTAGACTAATCTATGATCTTTCCTTATTAGGCTCTAAACAAGTCATTGGGAAAGGTTTTGAGGACTAAGTAGTTTATTATATCAGCAAACAAAGATAACATATCAGTTGTAGCAAATAAAGTCTCATCAGGAAAATAGTCCCTAAATGGATTGCTACTATCCCCATTTTCTAGCCTATTCAGATGGTTAACTACTTAGTTTTCATCTCCTAGCTTATTTTTAATTTCTATTTGCAAGTCTTAAAACAGTAAGACCCATCTAAACAACTTGGGTTTCAAGTCTCTCTTGCTCAACAGATGTTTAACAATAAAATAATCAGTACAAATAATAACTTTATCACCTAATAGATAAGGACGAAACTTTTTAAGAGGAAACAGTGACATCATCCATTTTCTTTTCTGTAGTAGTGTAGTTAAAATGCATTGGGTCCAGAGATTTAGAACCATAATAAATCACATAAGGTACCTTCGCTATTTTTTGTCCTGTGACTTCAGCACTAGCAACACACAGCAGTTCAAAAGTTAAGGCCTAGTTAAGGGGTTGTACTATAGGAGTAATAGTCCATTTCAAATTTAATTAGTTAAAACCTCTCCTACAATACTTATTAAAATCTAATGGAGAACCCTTTTGAAGTAAAAAAAACATAAAAGGGAGACAATCTTTGAAAGGCCCTTGATAAATCTTCAATAGTATTCAATATGGCCTAAATATGACCTAACCTCCATGACATACTAGGATAGGATAAAGATTGAATGATGTCTGCTTTGGCCTTGTAAACCTCTAATCCCTTATATGATATGACAAGACCTAGAACTATCTCATGCTCTGCCATGAAATGATACTTCTCAAAATTATGCTCCAAATTAGTCTTAATGCAACACTTAGGGCCTATTCTTTTTGTTGGTAAAAGGGTGAAGTTGGTTAAGGTAGGTTGAAGTAGCTTGAAGTTAGTATTCTTCATTAAAGTGGGTTGAATTAGGTTGAAGTAGGTTGAAGTGGCTTGAAGTGCGTTGATATTAGTTAAAGTGGGTTGAAATTGGTATAATTTTATATGATGGGTTGAAGTTGGTTAAAATAGTTAGAATAAAATTTTGAAAGAGGTGGATTGAAGTTGGTTGAAGTGGGTTGAAGTAGGTTGAAGTTGGTTAAAATGGGTTGAAGTGGGTATTTTTTTATTGAAGTGGGTTAAAGTGGGTTGAAGTGGGTTGAAGTATGTTGAAGTTGGTAAATTGAAAAAGACCAATGAAAAGAATAGGCCCTTAAGCATTAAAGTAAGATGGTACAAGCATTAATTAAATTGAATATCTGCCTAGAGAAAGTAATATGACCTTCTAAGTAGTCTCTCCAACATTTGGTCGATGCAAGGGGAAAGAGTCTTTCGTTGTGGCCTTGTTTTGTTTTTTATACTGAATGCATTCTCTCCAGCCACTTTGAACCCATATAGGTACTAGCGCACCTTCCTTGGTCTTAACTACTATTATCCCTCCTATTTTAGGAACTACTTGGATTGGATTAAGTCACTTAGGATCAACTGAATGTTATATCACTCAAGCATCTAACCATTACAAGACTTCTTTTTAAACTAATTGGTCACAGGTAGGTTAAGTTTTTTTTTAGGGTCTCTCCTAGGCTCAGCATCTGAATCTAGTGCTATCTTATGTGAAGATAACATGGGGCTAAGTCCTTTGAGCTCTGCTAAAGCCCATCGTAATATTGCGCTATATTCTCTAAGCATGGCAGGCAATTTATATTCCTGTTCAAGTATAAGTGCGTTGGAGATTATAAAAGGCAAAGTCTCATTATCCCCTAAATAAGCATACTAAAGATTTTCAGGTAATGATTTTAGTTCTAATTGCAACATAGACCCTATGACATATAATACATCACAACTAACATGGTAAGGAATACTATCAATCCTAAAATGATCCAAACCTTGAGTGCAACCAATTAGTTATTCATCATCATGGGACAACCCATAAACATCTTGAGATAATACTTCTATTACATCAAGTGCTAGGGATTTCTAGACTAAAGGCGAACATGGGCAGCTCATGGTCCTCACCACGGATTGTGGTCCCCTAGTCTACTGCCTTGGCTGAAAGATTAGTGACAATGTTGAACACAGAGGGTCCATGGTTGGCAATTTTCTGTATATTTCTTATCCAGATTGATTAAAAAGGATGCCAAGCTAACTCCCTCCAAAAATGCCCGTCAAACCCTATCCTACCTGTTATCTTTTCAGATTGCTAAGCCATGGATATAAGGATGAAGAACACACAAAAGTAATACATACAATCCATGTGAGTGACTACAGCACCCATATAGATTGAACTATTGAGAAGCGTTGTTTGCACTTGCATTCTCAACATCTTTTCGTAAGATTATTTGCACTGTAGTAAATAAGTCTTAAGGAAAGTGATACATTCATAATTTGCTAAATATTCAGTAATGCGTTAATCCCTTCCCTAATAATCTTACGACTTATTTCCCTAATTATGGCAAAACTTCATGACATGACTTCCAATTTCCATAAATTGGACAAGTTTGAGGGTGGCGAATTTCATCGTTGGCAAAATAGATGCACTTCCTCATTAATACTCCAAAGGTGGTGTATGTGCTAAATACTCCTTGCCCTGTTGAGACTGAAAATGAGACTTTGGAGCAAGTCTGCCGAAGGTATAAGTTTAAGAATGATGATTATATTTGCAAAGGGCATATCTTGAATAGCATATCAACTACCTTGTTTGATGGTTGTCAAGGGCTGGAGTCATTGTAGAACAAGTACATGATTGAGGATGCTTCCAGCAAGAACTTCCTTGGATGCCAGTTCAATTACTACAACATGGTTGAAGAATGCTCTATTCTAGACCAATTGCATGAAATTCAGCGTATTTTGAGTCACATTATGCAGTATAAAATACAAACGAATAAGTTTATTATATTTTCTTCTAAAGTAGATAAACTTCCCCCTTCTTGGAAAGACACTGAATGAACCCTAAAAGAGCATTTTTGCATAGAAGAAGAGTTGAGTATGCAGGATGAGTAAAAGGAGCATCTCTCCAAGATTCATGTGATCGAAGATTGAGAGTCAAGTCAAGGATAGAAAGGAAACCGAAAGAGACCTAACAAGCATAATAACAACAAGGGTAATGTAATAGCCCAACCCTAAATTATGTTTATTTATTTAATTACCTCATGTTAATGATTTCTCATATTCATTTATCGCATTTAATCATCCTGGTGGGGAAAAAGAATTTATTTGGGCTCTCACTTGGCAATTTGGGTTTCATTTATTTACTTAATTATTAACGAAAATTTTGGTAGAATTGATAGTAGGCCCTAATAATTATAATCTAAGTGATTTTATTTGTTTTCCATAACATTACAAAAATTTAATTTTGAGTTACGCAAAAACATTATCGTTACGTAGCGTTTTATTTCCGAACCTAACTTATTTTGGCCCATTGGAAGCCCCACAAGCTTGTCTAGTTAAGCTAGCTAACTACTATGATTAAGCCCAGCCATAGTTAGGTAAAAGTCATTTTTGAATATAAAAACTCAGCTAAGTTTATTAGATTAGTCAAAAAAATACAACTCAAATCCAAAACCACATTTTCTCTCTCTTGTCTCTCTCTCTCTCTCTCTCTACATGGCTGCCCAGCCCTCTCAGCTGCTGATTTGTGCTATTCTTGCCACCCAATAGCCACCCTCTAGCCAACAAAGAAACCACTAGCCACTCCCCACACCGCCCTCAAGGACCAAACATCACTTTTACCTATTTTTCTTTAAGCAAAGTGAGTAAACTCTAACCTTGTTCTTATTGATTTTGCTTGTATCTTGGTTTTGATTCTTGTTTTTGTTCTTTTGGTGGTTGATCATGTTGTCTTGGTAAAAATAAGAGTTATTTTGGATGTTTGAATTATTGGATAAGTTGGATAGTAAGTAAAGGTTGAGGTTGGTCATGTTCATGGAAGCATAAATTAAAACCATGTTTATGGATTGATTTGTATTTAATTTGGTGCTTTAGTATTATTAATGATTATGATAGAGTTGTTACAGTTTTGGATGGTTGGGAGGAGTTAAGGGTGAATCTAAGTTGGCTAGAAGTTAGGGTTTTAATGATTATACAAGGTTTAACCTTCCTTTAATAGCAAACATGTTATTTGTGTATATTTGATTGAGAAATGAATCTTTAATATATATGACTATGACGTGAAATTGAGTGTGGTGGTTTTTTATGGTGATGGGAAGGACCAAAGCTTTGTTACATGATTTTAAGGAGTGATTTTAGATGAGGATTTGTGTAAAAAGAGAGGAGAAAGTAATGACAGTGGGGGCTGGGAAATGGCAGAAAATAGGGCAGGTTTTGCTAAGAAACTGGTAATGAATGGCCTAACCAAAAATTATGATTTTTGGTGGGTAGATAGATGAGTGAGTTATTTTTTAAATGACTTTTGAATCGCCTTAATTTGACGTCTGTGGTAAACATTATAGCCATTTTACTGGAACTGCGCAGGTTAGATCAAAACTAGCACACTTGTGTTCTAGCCGCATTTTGGGCATCCTATCATGGGAATCATGTTTTGTGTTCTAAATGAAATTTTTCCAAGACTTCATAAGCTTTCTATAATGGAGAATTAGGTCTCAAATGGAGATCTGGGGATTAGGTTATGAGTCATTTACTTTAGCCCCTATTGCGCCCTTACTTTTTTTTACTAAAGTATTAGCCATGAAAATAAATATATTTGCTAAGTATGTGTTCCTATAACATTATTTTTGTATAGAATCATGGCCTAAACTATCATTTCCTCTCCTATTTTGCATAATCTAACTCAGTGACATTTCATTAAAAGCCCCAGGTATGTTCATTGTCTGTATCTTTAGAAATCAGTACGTATTTATCAAAGTTATAACGTCTTGCTAAGTACATCAATGAATCCACTTAATATATGATTCATTATATAATTAGTGACCCCATCAGCTATCCGTTACGAGGCATTGCCCTTCAGTTACCCACGTGGCTTCAGACCAGGTCCACCGATCAGCTTGGCAGGCGTACACCTATCTTCAGATCGTAACAGTTACTAGGGTTTCACTATCAGATAATAGTTGACAACGCAATTTTATATTTATCTAATTCCCTGTTTTAAATTACAATGAATTGCAATGCAGGCCTAACGAGTTCTTCCATGAGCATTTCACAATGCAGAAAGGCATGTACTGAGCTTTGGTTCACAATTCAAAATGTTTTCATGTTTTGTTCTAGGGAAATGCTGATAAGCGCTTTATATGTATATCTTTTTAGGGCTATTTTGCCTCCTATTTAGGAGACTTTTGTGCTTAGTGATGTTATTTACTCTCCTATTCTCGATTTATACTTCGGTGTAGTTGTTTTACATATTTTGCAGAATTTTTAGTCTTTTTACCAGACATTTACCCTTTACTAGCAGTGTTTTGGCCTCCTCCACAGTCATCTATGTTATGCCACGACCATAGAGTAAAGAAAGAGCAAAAATCAGGATCCAGCACAGACCACGGTCAGACCATGGTGAACCCCACGGACCGTGGTAGGCCTGTAACTATTGCCTCTTCATTTTCCCTCGGCTGTGTGGCTGAGATCAACCAGAATTTTATAGAATTTTCTATAAATAGTGATGTTTAGCAGTGAAGGAAGAGCACTCCAAGGTTTTTATAGAATTTTCTATAAATAGTGATGTTTAGCAGTGAAGGAAGAGCACTCCAAGGCATCCCAAGTAAGCAAGCAAGTAGAATTAGCCTAGTTTAGTTTAGTTTAGTTTCTCTCAAATTTTGTTCTTTGCCTAGTTTTGTGTGAGTTTTGAGTGTGAGAGTTTTGATCCTGAGGCGGTTCTGAAGCCCTTGGTGAAGGCCATCTCAGTCAAGTCCCTTTCGCTCAAGATTTCGCCGATTTTTTTGGTTGGTTTATCTTCTATCATATCTGAGTAGTTTTATTGGTCTAGGAATTTAGTAGTATGTGAAATTGTTATTGGATCATGTTTTGATTTAAAGAATTATGCTTATTTTTATGATTGGTTTGATTTCATTCTATCAAGTGTTTGATATGTTGTGAGTTGACTTTTAGCTAAATTTTACTTGTACACTTGAAACAACCGAGTGAACATTCGTAAGATGACATTTAGTTGTTAGACTGCTTGAGTAGACTTAGTGTAACTTCGTCTCAAAAGAGAGATTTAGATGTTAAGAGGGCTAGTAAGTAATTGAATATATTAAACTTGGATTAAGTCAAATTCGTTTGAAAGAACGACGTTTGCTTAGTTTATGTAAATTTGATTGATTTTGAAAGAATAGATTGAGTTTCTTGACAAGATTGCAATTTCTCGGAATTAACCAATTAGAGAATAGCACATATTTATTCATTTTGATCGAATTCTCTTCCATAACTGCGAAAATTCCTAGATGTTTTTCTCTTATTGATTTAGACAAGTTTATTTACAGTAGTTAATCAAATCCATTTGAAATAGAGTTTTGCTTAGCATATTTTGACAAGGCTATGCTCAATAGATTACTTTAGTCCCTGAGGAACGATATCTTTTTTCTATACTACGAACACCTATGCGCTTGCGGCAGTGTTGGTCAAGTTTTTGGCACAGTTGCTGGGGACTAAATTGCTAACTATTGAGTATTGTCTTACGAATGTGGCTATGCATTTTTATTATTTCGTTTTGTTTTGTTTTCTTGTTATTTTTCTTTTTCCTGTTTAATTACGCTGGTAGTGTTGGTGAAAGTGTTTGCAGGAATTTTTCCTAGTTTATGTGAAGTCTGGTTTTGTACAAGCCCGATCCAGAGATTAAGAGGACTTTTCGCTTAAGCAGGAAAAAGTAAAGGATCGAAGATCAAAGGCGTGAGGCAAGAAGGAGTCCAAACATGGCAGGTGAAGAAAGAAGGACCCTTCATGATTTCGTTACTCTCGGAGCCCAAGGGATCACCTCAAGCATAGCTCGGCCTGCTGTGGATGCCAACAACTTCGAACTCAAGCCAGCACTTCTTTCTATGGTGCAGTAACCTCATTTCGGCAGAACCCCTTTGGAAGTCCCGAATCTACACCTCTCGGTCTTTTTAGAGGAGTGTGATATGCTAAAGTTAAACGAGGTCTCCAATAATGCAATTCGCTTGTGCTTATTCCCCTTTTCATTGAGAGATAAAGCGAGGGCTTGGTTGCACTCTTTGCTGTCTGGTTGCATAACTACTTGGGATGAGTTGACGAGAGCTTTCCATGCCAAATTCTTCCCTCCAAGCAAGACAGCAAGCCTGAGAAATCAAATCACCAACTTTCTGCAAAAAGAGAATGAGACGCCCTATGAAGCCTGAGAGCGTTTTAAAGATTTACTGCTTTTGTGCTGCCATTATGGTCTTCAACGTTAGATGATTATCCAGGCCTTTTATAATGGTGTGAACCAAGCTGTGAAGTCCACTATCGATGCGGCAACGGGAGGAACTTTAATGAGCAAGACCGAGGATGAAGCCTACAACCTTATTGAGAAGATGGCGCTTAATAACTTTCGATGGTCCACTGAACGAGCCCAACCAAGGTAGGTTGGAGGTAAGCTTGAAGTTGATGCTTTTACTTCACTTTCTGCTAAATTAGATGCCATGACTAAAAGACTGGACCAACTGAATGCTAGTGCTGTAAACTCTAGTGCCCCTTCTCCTTGTGAGATTTGTGGTTCAATTGAGCTTATATCTTTGAACTGTCAAGATGGGAGTCCTTTTTCCTAGGACCCTGATGAAGTTAATTATGTTTAAAATTTCAACAAGAGACTGACCAATGACCCTTACTCTAATACCTATAATCTAAGTTAAAAGAATCACCCGAATCTCTCTTATAGGTTGAATCCAAACACTGTGAATATGCCCCCTATGAATGCTAGAGTACCCCTTGGTTTTCAAAGGCCTCCATTCCCTTCTTAGATGCCCCAAAAGTCAAATTTAGAGCTAATGATGGAAAACATGCTTATGGCACAACAGAAACAAGATGAGTACATTAACCAATTAGCCACAAAGGTTGATGTGCTACAACTCATAATAGGATGTTAGAGGCCCAGATTGCCCAGAAAGCTACTTTTTCATCTGCGTCCCCATATAGACTTCTATGTAAGCCTGAACCCAACCCTCGTGAGCATTATAACAGTGTCACCATGAAAGAGGATGAAGAGGACTTAACTGACTCAGAGGAAGTACCAAGGGAAGAGGGTAGAGGGATAACTATGGCTGGCAGTGAGGAGAGCAACTATGGTGGCAGGACTGCTACATTTATAGAGAATGACTCTATTTAGATCCCCACCATTTTTTCCACTAAACTTCCTAACCCAGGTAGGTTTTTTATCCCATGCGTTGTAGGAAAGGTAGAAATTGAGAGAGGGCTATGTGATTTAGGTGCAAGTGTCAGCATAATGCCCTACTCTTTGTTTTATAAGCTGCACTGAGGGCCATTACTAGCTGCCCCCTTTTACAGTTGGCTGATGATTCTATAACACAGCCCATAGGTAGGTTGGAAGATGTGCCAGTCAATATAGGAGACATTTGGGTGTTAGAAGGCTTCATTGTAGTCGATATCCCTGAAACTGATGATGCCTAAATTATCCTAGGTAGGCCCATTTTGGTGACAGCTGGTTACCATATTGATGTGAGAGAGGGTCGTATTCCTTTTGAGGTAGAGGGGACGTTTGCTGTGTATAGTAATAGGAAGGAGGATGTGGTTTCTCCTCATTCTTCTATGTTGGATGCTACCCCTTTCTCCTGAGTATGATACGGAGGACGTCTTGAATGATGCAGATTCTCCTGATTCTGAATGGATTTCATATAAGGACACCCTGACCAAGGGTATGCTAGGGTGGAGTTTTCTGCTCCTATGCACCTAACAAGTTTGAGGTTGAGGCCCCTATTTCTAATGATTCTTCGATAAGTGAGTATTGTAGGTTTGCACAAATTGTTCACTCCATGCCCCCTTTGGAAGGTTTCAATGCCGATTTTGATGTAGGGGTTGAGCTAGTTGATGATAGCCCATCTGATGGGCTAAGAGAGCGATTTGTTTTGTATGCGGATGGTGCGTTGTGGCACCAAGTTATGAAGACAAAGGACCTACAGCCAGAATTGTTAAAATGGTATGTTCAACTGAAGACGTTCGACTATGTGGTTCGCGATAAGGCTTATCCGGACCAAGCCTAGAACAAGGGTCAAGCTCTTGACCTTAAAAGAGCGCTTCTTGGGAGGCAACCCAAGCTTTTTTTCTCTTTCCTTTTTATAGTTTTATTTTTTATTAATTTTAGTTGTTATAGAAAAAAAGAAAAAAAGAGAGAAAAAAATGAAAATATATGAATAAAATTTTGGCACTATGGTCAGGAAAACCAAAAATACGACCATGGGGTGCCAACCTTAAAAAAATAGAAAAAACCAAGTAGCAGCAGACACCACGGACCATTCGTGGTGAGCCCTACGGTCTGTGGTGGGCTGCTATGGTCTGTGGTCTAGGTTTTTATCCGCAGTGCTGTTTCCCTTTCCCCTCATTTCATCTTCTTCACTTGACACTTTCTCTCTCTTCCTCCTTTCTCTCTCTCTAAAACCTCCATAACCAACACCTTCAATCTCCCTCAAATCTTCTCCATTTTTCTTCATTTTCACACCAAAATTCCTTCCTTTCACTTAATCTCCCCATTTCATCCTTAAATTCTCTTCTCTTTTCTTCTTCTTCTTCAAAATTCATTTCACTCACATTCATCCACCATACCCATCCTTTTCTGTCTCTAATTCTTCACATTTTCACTTATTTTCTGCAATTTTCAAGGTTTTTGTTCCCATTTTTGGTTTTAGTTTTGTTTTTGGTTAGGTTTTGTAACCATGGCACCAAATAAGAGGCAAAGGAGCACCAGGAGGTTGGTTCATCAAGTCAAGCACCACTCCGACCTCAAAGGACATCTAGAATGTCAACCAATGCACGTGCTAGAGGTAACATTCTTCACCCTCTTGGTTTGACTCATCTTGATCATGTTGCTAGGTATAATTGTTTGAATGAACGTACAGTAGTAGCAACTATATACTATGACAAGGATTTGTTAGCCCGATTGGGAATGTTGGATGATATTCGTTAGTTATTTGCTGGAGGTGCTATGAGCCACTTTTTAGAACTCAAAGAGCATACATATAGGACCTGACCTTAAAATTTTTAAGTACACTCCATGTCGAGGTCACTAGAGGGCCCCAATGTCAAGAGGGATATACATATATATCGTTTTATTTGCTGGGTCAATTGTATGGCTGGTAGTACCAAAGGAAGACGGTAACGAGATAACTATGGCTGGTAGTAAGGAGAGCAATTATGGTGGCAAGAGTGCGACATTTATAGAGAATGGCTCTATTTCGATCCCCATTATTTTTCCCCCTAAGCTACGTGACCCAGGTAGTTTTTCTATCCTATGTGTTGTAGGAAAGGTAGAAATTTAGAGAGGGCTATGTGATTTAGGTGCAAGTGTGAGCATAATGCCCTACTCTTTGTTTCATAATCTGCACTGAGGACCGTTACTAGCCACCCCCTTTTCGCTACAGTTGGCTGATGGTTCTGTAACACAGCCCAGAGGCAGGTTGGAAGATGCGCCAGTCAATACAGGAGACATTTGGGTGTTAGAAGACTTCATTATAGTCGATATCCCTGAAACTGATGATGCCCAAATTATCCTAGATAGGCCTATTTTGGCGACAGCTGGTTGCCATATCGATGTAAGAGAGGGTCGTATTTCTTTTAAGGTAGAGGTGAGGTTTGCTGTGTTTAGTCATAGGAAGGAGGATGCAGTTTCGCTTCATTCTTCTATATTGGATGCATTGCCCATTTCCCCTGAGTATGATATGGAGGATGTCTTGAATGATGAAGATCCTCCTGATTCTGAATGGACTTCATATGAGGACCCTGACTAAGTGTATCTAAGGGTGGAGTTTTCTGCTCCTATGCCACCTAACAAGCCCGAGGTTGAGGCCCCTATTTTTAATGATCCTTTGACAAGTGAGTATTGCATGTTTGTACGAGCTGTTCACTCTATGCCCCCTTTGGAAGGTTTCGATGTCGATTGTGACGTAGCGGTTGAGCAAGTTGATGATAGCCCATCTGATGGGCTAAAAGAGCGATTTGTTTTGTATGCGGATGCTGCGTTGTGGCACCAAGTTATGAAAATGAAGGACCTACAGCTGGAATTGTTAAGATGGTACCTTCAGCTGAAGAAGTTTGACTTTATGGTTTGCGATACGGCTGATCCGAACCAAGCCTAGAACAAGGGTCAAACTCTTGACCTTAAAAGAGCGCTTCTTGGGAGCCAACCCAAGCTTTCTCTCTTTCCTTTTTATAGTTTTGATTTTTTATTAATTTGAGTTATTGTAGAAAAAAAAAGAAAAAAAGAGAGAAAAAAAATAAATATATGAATAAAATATTAGCACCACGGTCAGGAAAACCAGAAATACAACTGTGGGGTGCCAACCCTGAAAAAAATAAAAAAAACTGAGTGGCAGCAGACACAACGGACCGTCCGTGGTGAGCCCTACGGTCCGTGGTGAGCTACTATGGGCCGTGGTCTAGGTTTTTAACCATGGTGCCATTTCCCTTTCCCTTTATTTCATCTTCTTTACTCGACACTTTCTCTCTCTTCTTTCCCTCTCTCTCTCTAAAACCTCCGTAACCAACACCTTTAATCTCCCTCAAATCTTCTCCATTTTTCTTCATTTTCGCACCAAAATTCCTTCCTTTCACTTAATCCCCCCATTTCATCCACAAATTCTCATCTCTTTTCTTCTTCTTCTTCAAAATTCATTTCACCCTCTTTCATCCACCATACCCATCCTTTTCTCCCTCTAATTCTTCACATTTTTACTTATTTTCTTAAATTTTCTAGGTTTTTGTTCCTATTTTTGGTTTTAGTTTTGTTTTTAGTTACGTTTTTTAACCATGGCACCAAACAAAAGGCAAACGAGCACCAAGGAGGTTGGTTCATCAAGTCAAGCACCACCCCGACCTCAAATGACATCTAGAACATCAACCAATGTGCGTGCTAGAGGTAACATTCTTTACCCTATTGGTTTGACTCATCCTGACCTTGTTGCTAGGTATAATTGTTTGAATGAACATGTAGTAGTAGCAACTAGATGCTATGATGAGGATTTACTAGCTCGATTGGGAATGTTGGATGATATTTGTTGGTTGTTTGCTAGAGGTGGTATGAGCCACTTTTTAGAACTCAAAGGGCATGCATATAGGGACCTGACCTTAGAATTTCTAAGTACACTCCATGTCAAGGTCATTAGAGGGCCTCAATGTCAAGATGGATATATATCATTTTATTTGCTGGGTCAATTGTATGGCTGGTAGTACAAAAGGAAGAGGGTAAAGAGATAACTACAGCCAGTAGTAAGGAGAGCAACTATGGTAGCAAGACTACGACATTTGTAGAGAATGACTCTATTCAGATCCCCACCAATTTCCCCTGTAAGCTTCCTGACCCATGTAGTTTTTCTATCCCATGCATTGTAGAAAAGGTAGAAATTGAGAGAGGGCTATGTGATTTAGGTGCATGTGTTAGCATAATGCCCTACTCTTTGTTTCTTAAGCTGCACCGAGGACCTTTACTAGCCGCCCTATTTTAAATATAGTTGGCTGATGGTTCTGTAACACAAGCCATAGTCAGGTTGGAAGATGTGCCAGTCAATATAGGAGACATTTGGGTGTTAGAAGACTTCATTGTAGTTGATATCTCTAAAGCTAATGATGCCCAAATTACTCTAGGCAGGCCCATTTTGGCAATAACTGATTACCATATTGATGTGAGATAGGGTCGTATTTCTTTTGAGGTAGAGGGAGGTTTGCTGTGTTTAGTCACAGGAAGGAAGATGAGATTTCTCCTCATTCGTCTATATTAGATGCATTACCCTTTTCCCCTTAGTATGATATAGAGGATGTCTTGAATGATGAAGATCCTCCTGATTCTGAATGGATTTCATATGAGGACCTTGACCAGGGGTATGTTAGGGTGCAGTTTTCCACTCTTATGCCACCTAACAAATCCGAGGTTTCTATAAGGGAGTATTGCATGTTTGCACGAGTTGTTCACTCTATGTCCTATTTGGAACGTTTCGATGCCGATTTTGACGTAGGCGTTGAGTAAGTTGATGATAGCCCATCTGATGGGCTAAGAGAGCGATTTGTTTTGTATACGGATGGTGCGTTGTGGTACCAAGTTATGAAGACGAAGGACCTGTAGCCAAAGTTGTTGAGAAGGTACCTTCAACTGAAGAAGTTCGATTTTGTGGTTCGCGATAAGGCTTATCCGGACCAAGCGTAGAACAAGGGTTAAGCCCTTGACCTTAAAAAAGCGATTCTTAGGAGGCAACCCAAGCTTTCTTTCTTTTTCCTTTTGATAGTTTTGATTTTTTTATTAATTTTAGTTCGTACAAAAAAAAAAGAAAAAAAAAGTGAGAAAAAAATATATAAATATATGAATAAAATGTTGGCACGACGGTCAGGAAAACCAGAAATAGGACCGTGGGATACCAACCCTGCAAAAAATAGAAAAAAACCAAGTAGCAGCGGACACTGCGGATCGTCTGTAGTGAGCCCCACAGTCCGCGGTGGGCTGCTACGGGCTGCGATCTAGGTTTTTGACTGCGGTGTCATTTCCCTTTCCCTTCATTTCATCTTCTTCACTCGACACTTTCTCTCTCTTCCTCCCTTCTCTTGCTCTAAAACCTCCTCAACCAATACCTTCAATCTTTCTCAAATCTTCTCCATTTTTCTTCATTTTCACACCAAATTCCTTCCTTTCACTTAATCTCCCCATTTCATCCACAAATTCTCATCTCTTTTCGTCTTCTTCTTCAAAATTCATTTCACCCTTATTCATCCACCATACCCATCCTTTTCTCTCTCTAATGCTTCAAGTTTTTACTTATTTTCTTCAATTTTCTAGGTTTTTGTTCCTATTTCTAGTTTTAGTTTTGTTTTTGGTTAGGTTTTGTAACTATGGCACCAAACAAACTGAAAAGGAACACCAAGGAGGTTGGTTCATCAAGTCAAGCACCACCTCGACCTCAAAGGATATCTAAAACGTCAACCAATGCGCGTGCTACAGGTAACATTTCTTTGATGAGGATTTGTTAGCCCGATTGGGAATGTTGGATGTTATTCGTTGGTCATTTGTTAGAGGTGGTATGATCCACTTTTTACAACTCAAAGAGCATACATATAGGGACCTGACCTTACAATTTCTAAGTACACTGCATGTCGAGGTCACTAGAGGGCCTCAATGTCAAGCTGGATATATACCGTTTTATTTGCTGGGTGAATTGTATGGCTGGCAGTACCAAAGGAAGAGGGTAGAGAGATAACTATGGCTAGTAGTAAGGAGAGCAACTATGGTGGCAAGACTGCCACATTTGTGGAGAGTGACTTTATTCAGGTCCCTACCATTTTCCACCCTAAGCTTGCCGACTTAGGTAGTTTTTCTATCCCATGTGTTGTAGGAAAAGTAGAAATTGAGGGAGGGCTATGTGATTTAGGTGCAAGTGTCAGCATAATGCCCTACTCTGTGTTTTATCAGCTGAATCGAGGACTGTTACTAGCCGCCCTCTTTTCACTACAGTTGGCTGATGGTTCTATAACACAGCCCATAGGCAGGTTGGAAAATGTGCCAGTCAATATAGGAGACATTTGGGTGTTAGAAGACCTCATTGTTGTCGATATCCCTAAAATTGATGACGCCCAAATTATCTTAGGTAGGCCCATTTTGGCGATAGCTGGTTGTCATATTAAGGTAGGCCCATTTTAGTGGTGGCGAATTTGAGGATCTTGTCACGCTTATGCTAGATTTGTGTCTAAGGAATGAGAATTGAGAGAACCTTCATATATATACATTGTCAAACATATGAGTGCTGACTGCCACATAACTAGAGTGACGTTCTACCGACCTTGCTAGTGTTACTCGTTTCATGTGCTAGAATGATTGTATTTAACAATTTGGAGAACGATTGGTTCAAGTTTTGTGTTATGGTCTATAAAAAGTTTTTGAAATTTCATTCCCTATTCTGTTTGTTAATAATATTTTTGCATCTTTTTGGGCTAACTTTAGATCACTCTTTCCATTTAAATGCTATCTATGTCTATCCTGAGGAGGTTGTGTATATCTTTAACCCTTGCATTGCTTGAGGACAACCAATAGTTTAAGCACGGGGGAGTTTGATAAGTGCTTTATATGTACATCTTTTTAGGGCTATTTTGCCTCCTTTTTAGGAGAATTTTGTGCTCAATGATGTTATTTACTCTCCTATTCTCGATTTAGTCTTAGGTGTAATTGTTTTTTGTGCTTTGTAGGCTTTTTAGTCTTTTTACCCAGCATTTACCTTTTAATGGCTGTGTTTTGACCTCCCCCACGGTCATCCATATTATGCCACGACCGTAGAGCAAAGAAAGAACAAAAATTCGGATCCAGCACATACCACGGTCAGACCATGGTGAACCCCACAGACCGTGGTATGCCTGTAACTATTACCTCTTCATTTTCCCTCGACTGTGTGGTTGAGATCAACCAGAATTTTCTATAAATAGTGACGTTCAACAACAAACGAAGAGCAATCTAAGGCATCCCAAGCAAGTAGAATTAGCCTAGTTTAGTTTAGTTTAGTGTCTCTCAAATTTTGTTCTTTGCTTAGTTTTGCATGAGTTTTGAGTGTGAGAGTTTTGATCCTGAGGCGGTTTTGAAGCCCTTGGTAAAGGCCATCTCAATCGAGTCCCTTCCGTTCAAGATTTCATCGGTTTTTTTGGTTAGTTTATCTTCGATCATGTCTGAGTAGTTTTCTTAGTCTAGGAGTCTATCGAATTATTATTGGATCATGTTTTGATTGGAAGAATTGTGCTTATTTTCATGATTGGTTTGATTTCTGATAAACCTCTATTTTACCTCATTTAGACCTGATTTTTACCTCTCATTTTGGCGATTTTCGGTAAAACTTCAAGAGTGTAGAGGTTGATTAGGCATTCTTTACGCCAAATCCGCCTATATGATGTGTTTTTGTGTTTTCTGGAGTTTGATTGGAAGAAACGGGGAAAACAAGCCAATGCCGCGCCAAACAGGAGCCAAAAAGGTAGATTTTGAGCCAAGAGGAAATGCCATAGGGGCACCATGCCAGGTAGGGTGACCGTGCCACCCAAGGAAACAAGAAAAAGCGTGGCAGCAAAGTGGCACGGTGGCACCATGCTACTTTAGTAACTCACGATTAATTGTGGAGGAGCATTCTAATTTAGGGATTATGTAATTTTCTCTTGTTTTCTCTCTCGAAAAACGGTGACTTTAGGATTCTTAGATCTGAATTGTTGTTTTTGAATTTGAAGCATTAGATTGAGATTAATTGATGCATTTGGTAGATTATTGCTATAGTTAATACAAAGTACATTCCTTTCCCTTTTCTTTTTCTCTTGTGCTTTAGTCCAAAGTTAGTGCTTTTAATCATGTTCGCGTTCTTGATTGTGATTATGATTGAAATGATGATTAGAGGCTAAATTTGTTGTCTTGGATTGGGCGTAGCCCCTATTATGCGAATTGGAACCATATTCTATGTTTCGTTAATGAATGCACATGTTTATGACTGAACTCTCACCTAGCACGCCAAGTGTTCAATGAATTGCCTGAGAGGGTTGAATTCCTGTTCTTAAGTTAGGGTTTAGGAGATCAACGACAGTTGAATCCTTTACCTGGAGCTACTTTGTGAGCAATTTAATTTCTTGACATGAAAAGAGTTAGGAGTTCAATTGGGAATAACGATTACTAAATCCTGTGGTTTGGTTGATTCCTGTTTCATGAAAATAGATAATTAGGATCACCTAACCAGTTTAACGACCTTCAAGGGAAGGCGTAGATGCGCTTTAATTGGTAATCATTCTATTTCAGTTGTCTGCGTGGGTCGAATTGCGTGACATAGTTTATAATCCAAGGAGCACAATAGTGTGGTGAACCCCAATCCAGGACCCTTGTTAGTGTTGATTTAGATAGCAGCAGTAGTCTTCAACAGAATAGAACTGTTACTTACTAAAAACCAATTTTAGTCGATTCTGGCCTAAATAGGTGTTATATATTGGTTTGGTGGTTGAAACCGAGTTCTCTATGGACACGACCCGTACTTGCTGATTGCTAGCTACAGCTACACCGTGCACTTGCGGTATTTTTAAGACTAGGAAGTGTTTGGCATCATTGCCGGGGAACTTCGTTGTTTCAACATCGAAAGCAATTCAAAATGCTCTAAATTAGGCTTTTTCTTTTTCTTTTTCGTCCTTCTTTTCCCCCCTTGTTCTTTTAGCTTTGCTTGGACCTGCTTACGCTTGGTGTAGTTTTTAGCTTTGTACGCACAGGCACAGTCAGAGGGATCAACCACTCATTCCCTTTGACCCTGAGATAGAAGCTACTACGCGAAGGCAGAGCGGTGCGAGGAAGCGACAACAGCAATAAGTCATCATGGCCGAGGGAATCCTAGGGTGCTGTGGGACTATGTCCTACCGTAGGGCACCGACCTCACCTCGTCTATTATCAACCCGGCCGTCGAAGTGAACAACTTCGAGCTGCGGCCTACTCTTGTATCCTTCGTATTCACCTTCGCAATTTCCTGGCGAAGTGTGACATGATCAAGCCCAATGGGGTCTCCGCCGACGCAATCAGACTACGACTCTTCCTTTTCTCACTGACGGACTAAGCCAGTTACTGGCTCCTTAATGAAGAGCCTAACTCCTTCACTACCTGGGAGGCCTTATCGACTGCATTCCTGAGCAAGTACTTTCTCCCTGGCAAGACAGCTAAGTTGAGAGCGAAAATCACCTCCTTCTCTCAACGAGGCAATGAGTCGCTTTGTGCGTGGGAAAGATTCAAAGATCTTCAACGCCAATGCCCCCACCATGGAGTACCCAACTAGCTTCTAATCCAAACTTTCTATAATGGATTAGACCAGTCACTGAAGATGTCAGTTGATGCCGCAGCTGGCGGCGCACTTATGGGGAAGTCGATAGAGGCTGCGAAGGCCTTGTTGGAGGAGATGGCCTCCAATAATTACCATTGGTTTAGCGAGAAGGTAGCCCCGAAGAGGGCCAGTGGGATCTATGGGATCGACACTATGGTCCTGGTATCTAGCAAGGTTGATGTCTTGGCACAGCGTTTCGATAGGCTTGGAACTCCTCCAGGGAGTTTAGTGGGAGGTCCCTTAGGTGCGATATTTGAGGTTGGGGCCCTTTGTGAGATTTGTTGCATTCAAGGCCACGTTGCTGCTGAGTGTCAATCCACTTTCCCAAGCGTTGAGCATGCCAATGCAATGCAAAACTATGTCCAACGCCCACAAAATAATCCCTCCTCAAACACATATAACTCCGATTGGAGAAATCACCCAAATTTCTCCTACCACAATAACAATCCCATGCCACCCAATACTTCCCAACCATAACCCCCTAGTTTCCTATACAGGGCACCCTATAACCCACTTCCCCAATGACCTCTCCAACAACCCAAGTCTAATCCAGAGAGCCTCATGGAGTACTTCATAGCGACCCAGACAAAGACCAATGAAGCCCTTGGTGAGTCGATTAGCCAATTGAATTCCAAATTTGAGGCCATGACCACTCATCAGAAGATGATGAAGAACCAAATAGCTCAGATTGTGCAGCAGGTGAGCCACCTGTCCAGTCCTCAGGGGTACTTACTAGGTCAACCCAAGACCAACCCTAAAGGTCAAATGAATGCCATTACACCAAGGAGTGGCAAGGAGCTAGATGGCCCCACCAGCGCCCATGAGGGAGGACAAGAGAGAGACTGAGGATGCGGGTAGTGCCAGGAAGCAGGTTCCCATTGAGGCCCCGAGTGAGAGGGCTCAGATTGAAAAGCCCAAGGAGGTTGAAGTAGAGAACACCTCCTCTCCCACGAAGCTTTACAAGCCTCCTATCCCCTACCCTCAAAGGCTAGTAAAGGCTACGGAGGAGCATAAGTATGGCAAGTTCCTCAAGATGCTAAAAAAATTTCACATTAATATTCCCTTCTTGGAGGCCATTATAGATATGCCCTCTTATGCCAAATTCTTAAAGGATTTGCTCTCCAACCAAGGGAAGCTACTCGAGAATGCCACGGTGTCTCTCACTGAGGAGTGCAGTGCTACTATTCAGAATAAACTTCCTCCTAAGCTTTCAGATCCAGGAAGTTTTTTCATTCCCTGTTTTGTCGGGGATCTGACTATCAGTAGACATTGTGCGATCTTAGGGCTAGTGTGAGCCTTATGCCATACTCTATTTGTAAGAAGCTGCAAGTGGAGGACTTGAAACCCAGTACCATCTCCTTGCAGCTCGCTAATCGATCCGCCAAGTACCCCCTTGGCGTTCTCGAGGATGTTCCATTATAAGTGGGAAAGTTCTTCATTCCTTGTGACTTTGTTGTCATAGAGATGGAAGAGGACTCCCGCATCCCCATTATTCTTGGGAGGCCCTTCCTGGCCACTGTAGGGACTATGATTGACGCGAAGAACGATAAGCTCTCCCTCCAGGTTGGGGATGAAAAGGTCGAATTTTGCCTACCTCAATCCATGGCCTCACCCTCTCCAGACGATACGTGTTGCAGCGTTGATATATTGGAGAAGGCACTCAATCAGGAGGCCATGACTTGCCATTTTGTGGAGGATCCACTAGCGGCCGCCTTAGTCAGCTGTCATGTGACCGGTTTCCAATTAGGCGAGATGAAGGAGTATGCCAGACTCCTCGATGCCTCCATTGCCTACATGGGGAGACAATCCCCTCGGGAGGTCCTTAGTGTGGAGCAGTGTAGCTCCAAGAAGGAAAAGAAGAGCTCACCGAAGGTAGAGTTGAAGCCTCTACCCCCTCATCTAAGGTATGATTTCCTTGACCCTGATCATCATTTCCCTGTTATTTTCAGTGCTAAACTTGACAGCCCCCAACTTGAAAAATTATTGGGCGTGCTCAGAAAGCATAGGGGTGCCATTGGTTATAGCATCGACGATATCAAGGGACTTAGTCCTTCATTCTGTATGCATCGCATCTTTCTTGATGAAGGTCACCGACCCTCCCGACAATCTCCGCACCGTTTAAATCCTAATATACAAGAGGTTGTTAAGAAGGAGGCTGTCAAACTCTTTGATGCTAGGGTCATCTATCCTATCTCTGATAGTGAATCGGTGAGCCCAATTCAAGTGGTTCCAAAAAAGGGTGGTGTGACCGTCATTAAGAATGAGCGTGACGAGCTCATTTCCACTAGGACTGTTACCGGGTGGCGCATGAGCATTGATTATCACAAATTGAATCAAGCCACCCGGAAAGATCATTTCCCCCTTCCCTTTATTAATCAGATGCTGGAACGATTGGCCAGACACTCTTTCTTCTGTTACTTGGATGGGTACTCCAGTTTCTTCCAGATTCCTATCCATCCAAGTGATTAGGAGAAAACTAAGTTCACATGCGCTTATGGCACCTTCACTTATCGTATAATGCCTTTTGTGTTATGTAACGCCCCTGACACTTTCCAGCGGTGCATGACTGTCATACTTTCTGATTTTATTAAGAACATCATGGAGGTATTCATGGATGATTTCTCCGTTTATGGTGGTACCTTTGACCTGTGCTTAGAAAATTTGACCAAGGTACTCCATAGATGTGAGAAAGTCAATTTTGTATTAAACTAGGAAAAATGTCATTTCATGGTGCAGGAAGGGGTGGTATTGGGTCATGTTATATCTGCCAGGGGCATCGAGGTCGACAAAGCTAAGATTGAGTTCATAAAGCGATTGCTCCCTCTAACTTCGGTCAAAGGGGTGCGGAGTTTCCTTGGTCAAGCAGGGTTTTACGGACGCTTCATCAAGGACTTCTCCAAGATTGCCAAACCTCTAACTTAGCTTTTAGCCAAAGATGTCCCATTTGTATTTACTGATGAGTGCCATAAAGCTTTTTGCAGGATCAAACAGGCACTGATTTCTACCCCCATCATACAACCACTAGACTGGGATCTCCCTTTTGAGATCATGTGTGATGCTAGCGATCATGCAGTGGGGGCAGTCCTGGGAAAAGGGAAGGATAAGAAGCCAGTAGTGATTTACTATGCCAGTAGAACACTGGATGAGGCACAGCAGAACTACACAACAACTGAAAAGATGCTGCTTACGGTTGTGTACGCGATGGAGAAGTTTTGACCATATCTCCTCTGTTCTAAGGTCATCGTGTACACTGACCATTTTGCACTCAAGCACCTCCTAGAGAAGAAAGATGCTAAGCTTTGCCTTATCCGATGGATTTTGCCACTTTGAGAGTTTGATCTGGAGATCAAAGACAAGGCGGGGACCGAGAACGTCGTGGCCGATCATTTCTCTGAGCTTGTTATTGAGAGCCACGACATCCCCACTGATGATGCTTTTCCTAATGAGCATCTCATGGGCATCAAGCCCCATGGTTCACCGACTATGCGAACTACCGAGTTTCGGGAATCCTCCCCCATGATTTATCCACCTACCAGAAAAAGAAATTCCTTCATGATGTCAAGATGTATTTTTGGGAGGAGCCCTTACTTTACAAGCTGTGTAAGGATGGGATTTGCAGGTGATGCCTTCCTGATGGGGAAATCCACAGTGTCATCTCCCATTGTCACGACTCTCTATATGGAGGACATGTTAGCACCTTCAAGACAGCCGCTAAGGTGCTCCAAGCGGAGTTCTTTTGGCCATCCCTCTTTAAGGATGTCCGTGCATATGTCCGCGCATGAGATCGCTGCCAACGGATGGGGAATCTATCCAGGAAGAATGAGATGCCCCTTAACTTCATCCTTGAAGTTGAAATCTTGGATGTTTGAGGCATTGACTTTATGGGACCTTTTCCGTCCTCGAGGGGTAAGAAGTACATCCTAGTTGCCGTAGACTACGTCTCCAAGTGGGTGGAGGCTGTGGCTAGCCCTACCAATGATTCTAGGGTAGTGGCTAAGTTATTCAAGAAGGTGATCTTTCCCCGTTTTAGGGTCCCGAGTGTGCTTATTAGTGACAATGGGTCGCACTTCATAGAGAAGAAACTCGAAATTCTATTGAGGAAATATGGAGTGCACCACAAGTTTGGACTTGGCTACCACCCACAAACCAATGGCCAAGTAGAGACTTCCAACCGGGAGATTAAAGCCATCCTAGAGAAAACGGTTGCTCGATCACGGAAGGATTGGGCGGATAAACTTGACGATGCTCTTTGGGCCTACCGCACCGCCTTCAAAACCCCCATTGGCACTACACCCTTCCGGCTTCTCTATGGTAAGCCTTGCTACCTCCTCGTAGAATTAGAACACCGGGCATATTGGGCTATCAAGTGCCTCAACTTAGATCTGAACTCTACGGGGGAGAGAAGGTTGCTGTAGTTAAATAAACTTGAGGAGATCCGCCTAGACGCCTATGAGAGTTCCAGGATATATAAGGAGAGAACGAAGCTGTGGCATGACAAGTTTATCCGTAGGAGGGAGTTTAGGGAAGGCAACTTAGTCCTCCTCTTCAATTCCCGCTTGAAGCTCTTCCCGGGAAAGCTTCGTTCTAGATGGTTAGGCCCCTTCAAGGTGTTGAAGGTGTACCCATATGGGGCTATCGAGATCGGCACTGAGACTACCGACTCATTCAAGGTGAACGGGTCTCGCCTGAAACACTACATCGCTGGTGAGTCATTTGAGGGAAAGGTTAATTGTACCCTCCCCGATGTCTATTCCCCTTAGTGATTCTTAAGGCCAAGCTAAGGACCTAAAACGAGTGCTTCTTGGGAGGCAACCCAAGCTTTACTGCTTTCGGAAAAAAAAGAAAGAAAAAAACAAAAAAGAGAAAAAAATGAAAATGAAAAAAAGAAGGAGATGAGAGGAAAAAGTTCAAGAAAAAAAATGAGTGAGAGAAAGAAGCAACGGATTTGGAAGGACATGACTTAGCATGCCGGGCGGTGGCAAGACTTCATGGAAAAAAAAAAAAAAGCAGAAGAGCGAGCAAAAAAAAAGCATACGTCATTGATCAGCAAAGTGGCACGATTGCATTGTGCCTTGTGGCACGACCGTGCCATTTTTGCTTTCCAGCACGCGAGGCAGCAATGTGGCACGGTCTGCCCTTGTCGCATGAAAAATCGGCTAAAACAGCTGAGTTCCTTCTTCTTCCTCATTCTTCCCCATTCAATCTCTTCCCTTTCTCTCTCTACAACCACGATAATCCCTCTCTCTCCCTCACTATTACCCCCTCAAATCCTCTCTTAAAACCCTTAAATTCTCTCAAATTTCCCAAATTATTTCAATTCCTTCACTTCCCACCACTTTCCTCTCAAAATTTCTCACCACTTCACCCAAATACACTCTTCCTCACAGCGCACCTTCTCTCCCTAAAACTCTAACCTTCATTGTTGAGGTTGAAAGTTGTAGAGAAAGACAGTGTCCCTCTTCTTGCCATTTTCAACTCCTACCTCCACTTTTGGGTCCAACTCTATTGCTTATTCACACAAAGAAATCATCAAGGGCAACCTCCTCTTCAGCTGCAACTGCTTCTGCTAAAGGTACTAAGGATGCATACCCTCTCATTTTACCTGCTTGCACTAAGGGTTTGCAATTTGTCAATGATGAACAAAAGTCACGATATGAGCTTTTGGCCACTAGGAGCATTAGTGAGCAAAAATATTTTCATGCTGACTCGTTGAGGTCTTTGGCAATGTTGGATGACATGTTGACTCTAATTGGTAGATTAGGATGGACTGAGTACCTAAGCATGCAATGTCCATCTTATGATTGCCTTATAATCGAGTTTTTGAGTTCATTAAATGTTGATTGGGATGGTAGTTATGGTGGTTATGAGGTAGCCACTTATTTTCGTATGCTCAACATCGACCACCGGATGAGCTTGAGGATGTTTAATGGACTGTTGAGATTCCCGATGGTCGGCGGGGCTTTTAGAGATGTGCCCTCGTTGTGGCGACCTGATCTCGCTTGGTTGAGCATTACCTACTCCAAACGGAAGGAATACACGGATAAGTGGGGGAGACCTAGGGTTTTTGACTCCCGACAGGCCAAGGCTACTGACATTTGTAATGTCAACATGCGGTACCTTCAGCGCCTAACCGCCAATATCATTTTCGGGCGTAACGATAACCAAAATGGTTGTCGGAAGGCCGAGCTGTTTATTATCTGGTGCGCCCTGTCAGGCACCCCCATGGACACGGGGGCATTCATAATCCACCACTTGGCGGAAGTAGCCAAGACAAGCAACAAGAACGTCATTAGCGTTGGCGGCATTGTTACCGCCATTGCTAATGCCCTAGGCTACAGATCGCGACCCTCTACTCTCGAACCCCATTTCCTAGGTGGTCAACTCAACCTTGGCACCCTCCACCATATGCATATTATCGACACTCGAGGTGACACCATTACATAGCCCCACCACAAGACCATCTTTTTCACCCTTCCCAGTGTTGAACGCACTACGGTTGCCAACAAAAGAAATTGGTACTGCGACTAGAGGATTATTAGGACCACTATTCTACCTAGGGCGGAACAGTTAGCGACTGATGATAACATCGAGTTTGATGAGGGGGGAGATGATGAGTATGATGAGGATGAGGAGGAGGACATTGATGCGGGCCGAGGAGAGCCCGAGCCCAAGGCCACTTATGCTGAGGAGGCGGCCATGCCACCACCTTCACCACCACTTTACCCACAGTTTACAGATGAGATGGGTAGGTCTTCTTCCTCAGCGGCATACATGCTGCTCGACCCTACCTTTCTCCAGTCCTTTTCCAACCTCCAAATAGAGGTTTCAGGGCTTCGAGAGGGATTCACTGGCATGCGTGTGGACATTGATCGCCTATCCGGGCGCATGGACTCCATTGAGGAGGGAGTCTCCTATTTTCGGGGTTTCGTCGACTGCCAGGAGGAGCGGGTGCAGCGACGGATTTAGAGGGAGGAGGAACGGGCTATGAGGAAAGCCCGGGAGTACGAGGAGCGTTGGTGGATGAACGAGCTACTTTGGCGCCAGTCGGAGTTCCCTTCGACAGATGGAGGAGCGTTTACGCTTCTTTCAGGGTGATTAGGGCGGCTCCTCATTCTTCCCATCTTATGATCCCTCCACCTTCCATCCATTTCCTCTACATTTCGGGCCACCTGCAAGGCCCGACGGCGCCCAGTGACTATAAGTGTATTTCCCCTTCCCCTTCTTTTCCTATGCATCACATTTTCATTGGGGACAATGAAGGGTCCAAGCATAGGGGGATGTTTATATCTGTTTAGTGGGGTGCATTGTACATATTTCCTTACATTTAGCACTTTAGGTTTCGTTCTAGTTTAGCGGCATTCTTAGGTCATTCTTAGGTCTTCATTTCATTTCATGCATTAGGTAGGCATGTAGGACATCCCATTTATGTAGATGATGCATTGTATGTATTCCCTTCCTCACCATTGATCTGACGCAGGAACATGATGAGTAGGGTCATACAAGACCACGAGGTAACCCTTTTCACCCTTCTCTTTAGTTATCTGCTTATGGATCTTCTCGTTAGTCTTACTGCTTTCGGGAAAAAACAAAAAAAAAAGAAAAAGACAAAAATGGTTGTGAAATGGTTGTGAAAACCCCTCTAATGATGACATTCAAGGGATGATGATGTGATTCGTTAGTTATTGTAGCTTGTGGCAAATGAGGCTCAATTTGGGCTAATATCTTGTGAAACTATTTTGGAAATGATTTTGACTGTTGGGCTTTGTGTGCTTGTGTATCTACCCTTGATAACTGCTATGATGTAATTTGACTGAACCTTGGTTATTGCCCATCTGAGCTAGTTCATGATTTTGGTAGAAGATCCAGTGAGATTTTTGAGCCTATAATGACCATTCACTTTACATGGTCTTGAACATCTTTTCATAAGTGTTCACCCCTTTGCATAGACTTCCCTAGAACTTAGCTTAACCCTCTTTGAGGTCACGGTTGGTATGTGCTTGGTGTTAATATGATTGAGGCATTCGTTTGTTTATAATGCCACATGAGCCAAAAAGCCACCCTGTGTTGTTATGATATGTTTATCACCCCTTTGAGCTATTCCCCTGTCATTTGATTCAGCTATGTCTACTTAACCCATAGCCTGAAATGAATAATCCTATCCTATGCCAAGTTAGTAAAGCAATGTCATGAGCTACTTTTGATGTGAGTGATATGCTTGTTGGTGCGTTCCAGTGGTTGGCTTTGATCGGTTGTTAGCGTTGTACAGTTGGGAGTTGAAATAGTCCTTGGACCTTAGGCATTCTCTTGCCTCATTCGCGTTTAAAAAAAAGAAAAAAAGGGAAAAGAAAAGCAAAGGCACAAACAAAACCAAAAAACAACGGAAGAAAAGTGCATGAATAAGTTGTTTGGCCAAGGAAGTTAGCAAAAAGAGAAGTAGTTTCAACTCCCTTTTTCATTTGTGGTTTGAGTTGTGGGATATGGGTAATGGTTGTATTCCTGGTGAGGAGATGGTTGTCATTGCTCTCTACTTGGTTTCTTTGAGCTCCTCCCTCCTAAATTCTATCCTCCCTTACCTCTAGCCATAACCCCGTTACAACCCTTGAAAAGTCCTTATGATTGACACCTACACATTTTGCCTCCATTGATGCAGAATTGAGAGTTTTACCAAGCCTATGGTAGAATGTGAGCATTGAGGATGATTTTGAGTTGCCGTTTTCTGCCCCAAACACATAAGAGGAGTGCTTCAACTCTTATTCCTAAAGTGAGAGCCTACTGATCTAACTAGCTCACCAATGATTCAGGGGGAAGTAGGAAGCTTCTAAGTGGTTCCAGATAGGGTGTTTACTCTTGTGCCATAGCCGAGCAATTTATGTTTTGGAACATATGTTTTTTAGAAAAAAGGTTTTGCCCTTGTTGTACTCCCGAGTTATGGGTCACCATGACTACTGATTTAGTTATTGCCGCATGCCTGAGGAGGGTGACAATTCGAGGTGTCTCTCTCCTATTGTCCCGTTAGTTGATAATGTTGCTTGGGGACAAGCAAGAGGCAAGCATGGGGGAGTTGATAAACCTCTATTTTACCTCATTTAGACTTGATTTTTACCTCTCATTTCGACAGTTTTCGGCAAAACTCCAAGAGTGTAGAGGTTGATTAGGCATTCTTTACGCTAAATTTTCCTATATCATGTGTTTTTGTGTTTTCAGGAGTTTGATTGGAAGAAATGAGAAAAACAAGCTAACGTCGCGCCAAACAGGAGCCAAAAAGGTAGATTTTGAGCCAAGAGGAAGTGGCATGGGGGCACCATGCTAGGCAGGGTGACCGTGCCACCCAAGGAAACAAGAAAAAGCGAGGCAGCAAAGTGGCACGGTGGCACCGTGCCACAAGGCATGGCCGTGCCACTTTAGTAACTCCCGATTAATTGCGGAGGAGTATTGTAATTTGGGGATTATGTAATTTTCTCTCGGCTTTTCTCTCGAAAAACGACGACTTTAGGGTTCTTAGATCTGAATTGTTGTTTTTGATTTTAAAGCATTGGATTGAGATTAATTGATGCATTTAGTAGATTATTGCTGTAGTTAATACAAAGTACGTTCCTTTCCCTTTTCTTTTTCTCTTGTACTTTAGTTCAATGTTATTACTTTTAATCATGTTTGCATTCTTGATTGTAATTGTGATTGAAATGATGGTTAGAGGCTAAATTTGTTGTCTTGGATTAGGCGTAGCCCCTATTGTGCGAATTGGAACCATGTTCTAGGTTTTGTTAATGAATGCACATGTTTATAATTGAACTCTCCCCTAGTACGCCAAGTGTTCGATGAATTGCCTGAGAGGATAGAATTCCTGTGCTTAAGTTAGGGTTTAGGAGATCAACAATAGTTGAATCCTTTACTCAGAGCTGTTTGTGAGCAATTTAATTTCTTAACATGAAAATAGTTAGGAGTTCAATTGGGAATAACGGTTGCTAAATCCTGTGGTTTGGTTGATTCCTGTTTCATGAAAATAGATAATTAGGGTCACCTAACCATTCTAACGACCTTTGAGAGAAGGCATAGATGCGCTTTAATTGGTAATCATTCCATTTCAGTTGTCTGCGTGGGTCGAATTGCATGACTTAGTTTATAATCCGAGAAGCACAATAGTGTGGTGAACTGCAATCCTAGACCCTTATTAGTATTGATTTAGATAACAACAGTAGTCTTCAGCAGAATAGAACAGTTACTTACTAAAAACCAATTTTAGTAGATTTCGGCCTAAATAGAGTGTTATATATTGGTTCGGTGGTTGAAACCGAGTTCTCTGTAGACACGACCCGTACTTGCCGGTTGCTAACTACAGTTACGCCGTGCACTTGCAGTATTTTTAAGGCTAACAATTTCATTCTATCAAGGGTTTGATATGTTGTGAGTTGATTTTTCGCTAAAATTTACTTGCACACTTGAAACAATCGAGTGAACATTTGAAAGACGATATTTGGTTGTTGGACTGCTTGAGTAGACTTAGCGTATCTTCGTCTCGAAAGAGAGATTTATATATTAAGAGGGCTAGTAAGTAATTGAATATATTAAACTTGGATTAAGTCAAATTAATTTAAAAGGATGTCGTTTGCTTAGTTTAGGCAAATTTGATTGATTTCGAAAGAATAGATCATGTTTCTTGCCAAGATTGCAATTCCTCAGAATTAACCAATTCAAGAATAGCACATGTTTTTTCATTTTGATCCAATTCTCTTCCATAACTGCGAAAATTCTTATAGACGTTTTTCTCTTATTGATTTAGACAAATTTATTTGCAGTAGTTAATCGAATCCATTTGAAATAGAGTTTTTCTTAGCATATTTGAACAAGACTAGGCTCGATAGATTACATTAGTTCCTGAGAAACGATATCTTCTATTTATACTACGAACACCCATGCGCTTGCGGTAATGTTGGTCAATCACTCAGTGAATCGCCCTTCAGCTGGCAGGCCAATTGGAGAAGATAAGTGAGTGAGAAAATCTGAAAGGAATAGTGGTGTTTTAGTGCTGAAATGTTTTGAGCGCTGCATTGTGAGATATTTTGATGTTAGAACTATATACTCCGCTAAGAGTTACTATATTTTGATGTGAACTTTGAAACCATTAGTTACTGTATATGTTTGGTTTGATGGTTTACTTTTACAAATGCCATGTAGTGGTAACGATGCTTAGCTCAGTTGTGTTTAATTATTTTTAAGCCAAGCCTTATCCTTTTTTGGATGGTGGTAACGCCCCCATCATTGGGTTATTATTTCTAGTTAGTGAATTAATGAAGAGAATGTAAACAGTGAATTATGCACATTTGGGGTGTTATAGACTTGGTATCAGAGCTAAGTTTTGATTTTCCTGATAGATATGGAGTATGAAGTTTAGATATAGGACAGTGGGAAGGGTTATTTGTAAAGAATATCGTGTACTATTAGAGACTTGCAATAGTAGAAATAGACTTGTGATATTAGAAATGCACGCCCCTCATATGTATTTTCCTTACTAGATGGATCCTTATGCTATTAATATGATGCTTGGTACATCTGTGGCGGCCCACATTTCATTATTGTATGATAGCATGATAGCTCATGCGTAGGACCTTTCTCTGAGTTTCACAGCATCACGGTCTGTGCACACAAATTGCTATGGTCCTTACCCACGGTTGATTTGTGGGTAGAGTTCAGACTCCGTTATTATCATTTCATGATGACGGGGAACCCAGGTTGGGACGAACCTACGTTCTAGGTCCAGAGGGCTTGGGCTACCTTTACTTTGAAGTTGATGTTGCGGGAGGAGTTCGAGTAGAGGAGGATTACTATGGAGACTCTTTAGCATGTCTTTCCTCTACACCAGGCACATCCCTTGCCTGCACCACCTGCACTAGCATAGGGACCACCCTCGCCGTCTATACTGGGTACTCTATAAATGCCCGATAGTCCTATGAAGGTTCTTGTGGTAGTGGATCTCCCCGATACACTGGAGACCGTGGTAGCTAGTTCTGATGATGAGCTCATGGAGGGTTTTGAGGGCCATTTCGAGGAAGAGGATGATCTAGAGGAGGATCAGGAGATTAATGAGGAAGTAGAGAAGGAGCAGATGGACCAAGAGGTCGATGAGGATATGGGAGAGCAACAGGCCGATCACGAGATTGACGAGGCAGAGTTTGGAGCATCGGCCAGTAGTTTCGACTCAGGCGAGGAGACAGAGAATAAGTCCAACCTAGATTACGATCTATCTAGGGATCATTAGGTTTTTTTCAGGCGTTGACTTCAGTAGGTTACATTTTAAGCCCCGCATGCATATAGTATGGTCGGATTGGATAGTTGCATTTTGTATAGCATATGACATTGTATATAGTTAGTCAAATCCTTTCGACCGTGATGACATGGTCGGTTTCTTTTTTGTGCATGTGACGGAGTTAGGGACTGGGGGCTAGTTAGTGTTTTAGGTAGGATCCAGGGATGATCTTACTTAGTCGACTAGATGTGCTATATTTTGTTGATCATGTGTATAAATAGGGAGCTATGTATGTAAATAAGCAGTTCTGAAATGATATAATGAAGCTTTTGGTTCTATTTTAAATAATGTTTGAGCCATATTAAATGTATTTGTTAGCCTTGCTTATCTTATATGTTTGGGTATTTCAGTAATTGAATTGTTTCGTTTAATGTATTGTTAGAATGTCTGAATTAGTGTAAAACGATGCAGACATTCATATAGAGGAAAACTCGGATCATGGCCAGGGATTGGGCGATCAAGCTTTACATCATGTGTCACCAAATTTTAGCCAAATGCCACCAACTCCTCCTGAGTTAGCTAATAACATTGGGGATCTGAACTACTGGCCGGCCTTAGTGGCTGAACTCATGAAGCAGATTTCTCAAGTATCTACTGAAACCCCTCTTAAAGATGATAAGTTAGTAGATAGGGTATCACGCCGCAGCTCTAAAGTGTATGACGGAAATTATGATTCAGTAGTATTGGAGGAATGGGCAAGGGGAATGGAGAAAATCTTTGTAGTGGTAGAAGTTCCAGAGGAAGAGAAAGTAAACATTGGGACTTATTATTTGTCTGGTGAAGCTGATGTTTGGTGGAACACTATTAAGGGTAGGCTCGTAGGGCCCGAATTCACCTGGAGTAAATTTTTGAATAAGTTGAGGGCAAAATTTTACCCAGTCATAGTCCAAAGACAAAAGAAGAAAGAGTTTATGGAGCTGAAGATGAGTGGCAATACGACTGTGATGCAGTATGCCAGTAAATTCACAGAATTATCCAAGTTTGTCCCTGAATTTGTGTCATCTGAAAGGTTGAAGATGAGAAGGTTTAAAGAGGGTTTGGCCTTCTACATTCAAAATCAATTAGCTGGGCAACCAATCTTGACTGGTCAAGAGCTATATGAGCGAGCCGCAGAGGTGGAGCGAGTGAAGATAGAGTTGAGGGCCCTAAACCCGATCAACCAAAAGAGGAAAGGGTTTGAGTGAGGAACTCCGAGTGAGAGTGTGAACCAGAAGAAACTTTCTCCTACTCCTCCCAAGAGCCATCCTACAGGCTCAGTAGAGCCCTGTGAGAAATGCGGATAAACAAATCACACCATCCCTAAATGCCGAGTGGGAACTAACAAGTGCATGTGGTGTTGAAGCCCTGAACACCTTATTGCTGCATGCCTTCGAAGGTTGAAGGCTGTAGATAAGGGTGCAGCAAAACCCTTGGCCTCACCTCACCAAGGGGCCCTACCACCAAGGCCTACAGCAGTAGGACGGGCGTATGTAATGAGTGAGAAAGAAGCTATCACCTCTGGTACGGTAGTCACTGGAACTCTCTTTTTAAATGCAAAGCCATTTTGTGTATTATTTGATTCGGGTGCTACTTATTCATTTATATCCAGCCGATCTGCCATACGATTGAACCTAGAGAGTAAGAGGATGGAAACCAATTATAAGATCAAGCTAACCAATGATTCTGTGATTGAGTGCCCCATCTCCTATAAGTTTGTTCCCATTACCATTGGTGGAACCACCTTCCTTGTGGATTTGATCCAATTTGTTTTATCTGATTTTGATATCATTTAAAGAATGAATTGGTTGCACACCTATGGAGCTAAGATTGACTATGAGGATCTTAAGGTTATTTTGAAGGATGAAAAAGGGAGAGAAGTATGTTTCTATGGGCAGAGAGAGGGAAAATCTGGTCCCTTGATTTCTATTATGAAAGCAAGTAAGCTATTATGTCAAGGATGTATTGGATATTGGTGTTATGCTATTGACATCAAAATAAAAGAAGAGCGAGTAGGAAATATTCTTGTAGTTTGTGAATTTGAAGATGTTTTTTCTGAAAAGTTACCAGAAGTACCCCCGCAAAGAGTAATTGATTTTGGAATTGAATTAATCCCTCGTGCCCAACTTATCTCCAAAGCCCCATGTCATATGGCCCCAACTGAGCTTAAAGAACTAAAGATTCAGTTAGATGAACTGTTACAGAAGGAATTTATCAAATCAAGTGTGCCACCATGGCATGCCCCAGTGTTGTTCGTAAATAAAAAGGATGGAACCTTAAGGCTATGTATTGACTACAAGGAATTGAACAAGATCGCCATAAAAAACAAATATCCTTTGCCTCGAATAGATGACTTGTTTGATCAACTGCAAGTGAGCAGGAGTCCTCTCTAAGATTGATTTGGGATCAGGGTACGGCCAACTTATGATTAAACCTGAAGACATCCCAAGATTGCATTTGGGCTAGGTATGGTCATTATAAGTTTATGGTGATGTCGAATGGCCACACCAATGCCCCCGTAGCCTTCATGGATATTATGAACAGGGTCTTCAGACCCTATCTGGAAACGTTATAGTGGTGTTCATAGATTACATCCTTATTTATTCTAAAGATAGGGAGGAACACGCTGATCATTTGGGGATGGTGTTACAAACATTGAGGGAGCATTAACTTTATGGCAAATTAAAGAAGTGTGAATTTTGGTTGGAAGAAGTCGTATTCTTGGGACATGTGGTTACAAAAAAAGGAATCCAAGTTGACCCCCAGAAGGTAAAGGCAATAACAGAATGGTCAAGGCCTACCAACGTCACTGAGATTAGAAGCTTTCTAGGTTTAGCGAGCTATTATTGAAGGTTCGTTAAGGACTTTTAGAAAATAGCTCCACCCCTAACCAATATGCTAAAAAAAGTGAATAAATATGAGTGGACAGAGAAGTGTGAAAGAGCCTTTCAGGAGTTAAGACAATGATTGACTACCGCCCCAACCTTAACGCTACCCGTAGAGGGTAAAGATTATACCATTTATAGTGATGCTTTGGAGAACGGTTTGGGTTGTGTGCTGATGCAGGAAGACAAAGTAGTAGCTTATACATCTCGACAGCTCAAGCCTTATGAGAAAAATTACCCTACCCATGACCTGAAGTTAGCAGCCATGGTCTTCACATTAAAAATTTAGAGACATTACATATATGGGGTACCATGCAAGATCTATACTGACCATCAAAGTTTGAAGTATCTCTTCACCCAGAAGGAGCTCAATTTGTGACAACGGCATTGGCTTGAGTTGCTTAAAGATTATGATATGCAGATTCAACATCATCTAGGAAAAGCAAATGTTGTAGCAGATGCCCTCAGTAGGAAGGCGTAACATAGCCCAAGCACTATGGTGATTACTCAGTTGAGTCGCCTAAGAGAGCTTAATGACTTGGGAATTCAATTAGTATCCTATGGGCAAGAAAATGTTCAACTATCAGCACTTACCTTTCAGCCTTCTATAGTGGAGAAAATTCAGGTGAACCAGGATAGTGATCCTGAAGTCCAAAGAATAAAGCAAAATTTAGAGAAAGGGAAATCTCTTGGGTTTGTAGTACATGAGGATGGGACCCTGTGATTTCAAAATCACTTATGCATACCCTAAAATGAGGAATTAAGGAAACAGATCCTAGAGGAGGCTCACAATACTCGCTATTTGGTGCATCCAGGAGGCATCAAGATGTACAGAGACTTAAAGCAATACTTTTGGTGGAATAACATGAAGAAGGAGGTTGTAGAATTTGTAGACAAGTGTCTAACCTGCCAAAAGGTTAAAACAGAGCATCAGCATCACGTGTGTGAACTGCGTCCCCTAGAAATTCCCACTTGGAAGCGGGATTCGATCTCCATGGACTTCGTTAAGGGTTTACCCCTTTCTATCTCGAAAAAGAATGCTATCTGGGTCATAACTGATCGACCTATCAAGTCAGCCCAATTTTCTGCCAATTAGGGATACTTGGAGAGTTGAAAAACTAGCCCAACTGTATAGTAAAGAGATAGTCCGCCTGTACGGGATTCACTTAGACATAGTATCAGACAAGGATCAAAGATTTCAAGCCCGTTTTTACAAGCACTTCAAAAAGCCTTTGGGACCAAATTGAACTTTAGTAGCTCTTATCACCTTGGGACAGATGGGCAAACTGAAAGAGTGAATCAAATTTTAGAGGACATATTAAGAGCTTGTGTATTAGAGTTCCAAAGGAAATGGGAGGATGGTTTACCATTGGTAGAGTTTTCTTATAATAATAGTTACCAGTCCACTATCAAAATGACCCCGTTTGAGGCTTTATACGAGAGAACTGTGGGGACGAGGCATTGATCATAGGCCCTGAAATGATCCAGGAAACCATTGAAACAATGAGGAAAATTCGGGTGCATATTAGGGTTGCTTAGAGTCGGCAAAAGAGTTACGCGGACAAGAGAAGAATGCCTCTGGAATTTCAGGTAGGCGATAAAGTTTTTTCTGAAAGTTTCGCTAAGTAGAGGTATCAAAAGGTTTGGAGTGCGAGGCAAATTGAGTCCAAGTTGTATTGGACCTTATGAAATCATTGAGAAGTTAAATCCAGTAGCATATCGGCTGGACCTATCAGTAGAAATAGAACACGTACACAACGTTTTTCACATCTCTCAGCTCACAAAATATATTCCAGATCCGGACCACACCATTGTATCTGAACCTGTTGAAATCACTGAGGATCTAGTATACGAAGAGCGCCCAGTCCAAATACTAGATCGCAGGATTAAGCAGCTGCGTAGCAAATAGATACTAGTCAAGGTACTCTTTAAGAGGGGAAGGCCGTAATAACCCAACCCTAAATTATGTTTATTTATTTAATTACCTCATGTTAATGATTTCTCATATTTATTCGTCGCATTTAATCATCCCAGTGAGGAAAAAAAATTTATTTGGGCGTTTAGTTGGCAATTCAGATTTTATTTATTTATTTAATTATTAATGAAAATTTGGGAAGAATTGATAGTAGGCAATAACAATTATAATCTAGGTGATTTTATTTGTTTTCCGTAACATCAAAAAAATTTAATTTTGAGTTACGCAAAACCATGATCGTTACAGAGTGTTTTATTTTCGAACCCAACTTATTTTGGCCCAATTGGAAGGCCAACAAGCTTGTCTAGCTAACCTAGCTAACTATCGTAATTAAACCTAACCGTAGTTAGGTAAAAGTCATTTTTGAAGATAAAGATTCAGCCAAATATGTTAGATTAGTTAAAAAATACAACCAAATCCAAAACCACATTTTCTCTCTCTTCTCTCTCCCTCTATACGGCTGCCCAGCCCTCTTAGTTGCTGATTTGTACTATTCCTGCCACCCAACAGCCAGCCTCTGGCCACCATGGCAATCGCCAACCATCCCCACAACCCCGCAAGCATCAAACATCATTTTTACCTATTTTTCTTCAAGCAAAGTGAGTAAATCCTAACCTTGTTCTTATTGATTTTACTTATGTCTTGGTTTTGATTCTTGTTTTTGTTATTTTGGTGGTTGATCATGTTATTTTGATAGAAATAAGAGTTAGTTTGGATGTTTTAATTGTTGGATAAGTTGGACAGTAAGTAAAGGTTAAGGTTGATCATGTTCATGCAAGCTTAAGTTAAAACCATATTTATAGATTGATTTGTATTTGATTTGATGATCTTTAGTATTATTAATTATTATGATGGAGTTATTGCTATTTTGGATGGTTTTGGAGGAGTTAAGAATGAATATAAGTTGGCCAAAAGTTAGGATTTTAATGATTATGCAAGGTTTAACCTTCCTTTAACAGCAGGTATGTTATTTGTGTATACTTGATTGAGAAATAGATCTTTGATGTATATGATTATGAAGTGAAATTGAGTGTGGGGGTTTTGTATGGTGATGGGAAGGACCAAAGCTTTGTTACATGACTTTAAGGAGTGATTTTAGATGAGGATTTGTGTGAAAAGAGAGGAGAAATCAATGACAGTGGGGGCTAGGAAATGGCAGAAAACAGGGCAGGCTTTGCTAAGAAACTGGTAATGAACGGCCCAACCAAAAATTATAATTTTTGGTGGGTAGATAGACAGTGAGTTATTTTTGAAATGGCTTTTGAATCGCCTTAATATGAGGTCTGTTGAAGTAGTTATGGCCATTTTACTGGAATTGCAAGGTTAGACCAAAACAAGCGCACTTGTGTTCTAGCCCCATTTTGGAATCCTATTATGGGAATCATGTTTTGTGTTTTAAATGAAAGTTTTTCAGGACCTCTTAAGCTTTCTATGTTGGAGAATTAGGTCTCAAATGGAGATCAGGGGATTAGATTACGAGTCATTTACATTAGCCCCTGTTACGCCCTTACTTTTCTTTTACTAAAGTATTAGCTATGAAAATGAATGCATTTGCTAACTATATGCTCCTATAACGATATTTTTGTATAGAATCAGGGCCTAAACTATCATTTTTTCCCTTTTTGTGCATAATCTGACTCAGTGACATTTCATTAAAAGCCCCAGGTGCAATTATTGTCTGTATCTTTAGAAGTCAGCACCTATTTATCAAAGTTATAACGTTTTGGTAAGTACATCAATTAATCAGTTTAATAAGTGATTTATCATATAATTAGTGACCCCATCATTTATCAGTTACAAGGCATTACCCTTCAGTTACCCGCACAGCTTCAGGCCAGGTTTGCTAATCGCCTTGGCAGGTGTACACTCATCTTCAGATCGTAACAGTTACCAGGGTTTCACTATCAAATAATAATTGACAATGCAGCTTTATATTTATCTAATTCCCTATTTTAATTAAAATGAATTGCAATGCAGGCCCAACCAGTTCTTCCATGAGCATTTAACAATACAGAAATGCATGTACTGAGCTTCGGCTCACAATTTGAAATGTTTTCATGTTTGTTTTGGGGAAATGCTCAGTGAATCGCCCTCCGGCTGGCAGGCTAACTAGAGAAGATAAGTAAGTGAGAAAATCTGGAAGGAATAGCGGCATTTTAGTGCTAAAATATTTTGAGCGTTGTATTGTGAGATATTTTGATGTGAGAACTATATATTCTGCTAAGAGTTACTATATTTTGATGTAAGCTTTGAGATCATTAGTTACTGTTTATGTATGGTTTGATAGTTTGCTTTTACAAATGCAGTGTAGTGGTAACGATTTTCAGCTTAGTTATGTTTAATTATTTTTAAGCCCAGCCTTGCCGTTTTTTGGATGGCGGTGATGCCTCAATCATTAGGTTATGATTTCTAATTGGTGAATTAATGAAGAGAACGCAAACAGTGAATTATGTACATTTGGGGTGTTATAGGGAACAAGATGGCAAAAGTGGTTTGTTAGGAATACAACAAACCTGGCAATAAGAAGAGAGATTGAGCCATTAAGAAGTGAAGGCATGGTTTGAACAACCAAAAGGCTAAGATAAAGGGAAACTTTGTCGCCACGATCTTTAATCAAATAATTATTATTGTAAGTGACAATTGATTCGGGCGCCTCCAAGCATTTGTGTAATGACCGCTCCTTCTTCAAGACTCATGTACCGGTTGAAGATGAAAAAGTGCTCTACATAGGCAATAACTCTACCGCTGATGTCAAAGAGATACACTAAGTAGAATTAGTTTTTACTTTTGGTAAAACTCTTTACATTGAACGATATATACTACGCTTTCGAAGGTAGGAAGAATCTTGTTTTCGGTTTTCTTCTTAATAGGTTTGGCTTCAAAACAAGTGTGTGAAGCTGTTAAGTTTATTTAGTCTAAGGGTAATATCTTTGTGGGGAAGGGTTATGCATGTGGTAATATATTTAAACTTAATGTAATCACTACCTATAGTACTAATACAATACTTCGAGTACTTTAACAGGGATTGACAAGTACATCTTCTGCATCATATTTCACTGGATCCTTAACAAGGATGTGATGGGGTGGTATAATACAACAGACCTTTGAAATGTCCTAAATTGGAATGATCATTAAAGAGAGTTCTTACATCAGTGCTCACATAATACTGGCCTCCCAATCACACTCAGAGACTTAGAGTTAATCAAGCAAGAAGAAAAGAAAGGGTTTGTTAACTACCTTGCTAGATAGAGGGCGAAGGCTGCTCACATGATGGATCGCCCTTCGAAAGCCGACCAAGTGAGACTATTCATCAGGAACTTCCAACCTATATATAGGCGGCACTTGATAAACATCGTTTGAAAATTTTAATACCCTGAGGAAAGTATATACTCTAGTAGAGAAAGAACTAGAGAGAGAAGCACCTATAAAGACTAGTAGCAGTTAGCAAGGTAACTGCTAGAATAAGGATAGAAAGGCTAGCAGCTTTAAGGAAGTGTATATGATAAATCATTATACTGAGTGTACCCTACAAGGACCACCAATACTCAAGCTCTAGAATGAGTCACTTAGGCAATCCAAATCTTTTGATCTAACAAAGCGCTGCAAATATCATCAGTCTCGAGCGTACAATATTGAAAACTAGTAGACTTTTAAGAACAAACTAGAGAGGATATTTTTCTTAGAATAACTCCCATTGCCTAAAGTGGCTCAGAAACCTAACAATGATAAAAATCCACTTGGGAAACATGAAAGCATATTTTCTATCAGGGATAATTAAGAAAGGGAGTGGGATCCATTCATATGCTCATACGAAGCATTCACAAGTCGAATCCAAAGGTTAGTGTACCTTCACAATGTTAAAAGTTCATGGCTTAAAGGAAAGCAACAAGGAGGATGTGTATAAAACTTAGGAAGGTTATTTGCCTATTGAAGCAAGAGTTGATGATTTTTGGGGAGAAAATAAAGAAGATGACTTTTGGGAGAGGAAGACCAAGCTGAGGTCCAACACCTCACAAAAGCTAGATGACACCAAGTTAGGGAGGGCTCATAACAGGCCCCAGAAAAGGACTAAAGGAATTAAAGAAACTTAAAACCAAAATAATTGTTTAGCAACTCGTAGTGACTTCTTGAAAGAAAAGGTAGCTTCTAATAGATGAAATGAATAAGATCGACTTGTTCGCCATAGTTATGCCTAAAGAAATGGTAGCGTCGATTAACCTTTAGCAATAAAGATTTTCTACTAGGGGGCCCAGCGCACAACAACACTTTATACCTTACTATGATATGCCTTCAGAAGTACATACCACTTGCCCCAGTGAACAATGGGTCTGTTGTGAATGTTTGCCCTCAAATAATTGCTAAAAGGCTAGGAATTGACAAAGATGACTCCCAACACCTTCAACTCATTTAGAGTATATAATAATTCAAAAAGGCTGGTGTTGGGCACTGTTCTCTTCCCCGTTAATCTAGACCGTATTGAAAGAAATATAGAATTCTGAGTTCTAGACATTCCAGCTAACTTTAACTTGCTCTTAGGCAGACCATGGCTTCATGAGAAATAAGCAGTTCTATCTACCCTGCACCAGAAAGTGAAGATGTCGATAAAAGGCATGTGGCCACTATTGAAGGCGACAACTTGTGTGCTACAATCACTAACAAGGAGTCAGTGTTAGAGATAGAGCATGAATGTAATGATGATGAACTCTATAACTTTGAAATAGTGCATTCTTGAAACCAAAGTGAATGTTATCCTGAAAAGGTGGAGATACTTCTCGAGGATATTTGTAGGACAAAAAGCATAAGGTTGGACTATTGTTCCCTTAACTCAAAAGGAAGATTATAAATTCAACTTAGGGTATTTGCTTAATCCTCAAGAAGGGGCTAAACTTGATAAGAAGCCTAAGCCTGAAAAGTTGCTGCTAGAAAGGGGTACAAGAAGTACTACACTATAAGACTTTACCCCCTCACTCTTAATGGGCAACTTCTTTGTAAGGGTGATAGTTTACCTTTCTATGGCTTTCCTAAAGCTCCCTGCATAGAAGAGAAAGGAATCTGGGTGTCTGGGTTAGAGGTATTCAGTGATTGCCAGTCACTAGAGAAGAAGCATTTACTACCCTAAGAAGAGATCAATCCACTCAAGATTAGATCCACCTAACTGAAAGCAACATCTTTAGGATCCTGTTCAGGCAAGATTATAGGAAACGAGAAGACCCTGCTACCATTTTGTCCCTTACCATATCGAATAGCAGTTTTGGCCATGCAAACTTGATCATTGAAGCCAGCGCTGAGGGCTACAAGCAAATGACTTGAACAGCTGAAGAGGAAGGAGAAGGTTCATTATAACCATAAGGATAGTTTAGAAGAGTCTAGGATAAAATCTCAGAGTCAGTCTTTAATTTCTATTTCCACAAACTCTGTATTAAATGCACTGGACTATGATTTTAATAAAATGAACTCTTTTGCTTGCAACTTGCCTTATTCCTCTTCTCTTGCATGCTTCGCCTCTTATAAAGAAAACCAAGATATAACCCTAAAAGACTTAATTAAAGCAGTGAATGATCATGAAAAATCAAACTTCCATAATTGAAGACACAATCTTAATCAATTTAGGGACTCCTAAGGAGCACTGAGAGCTTAAAACAGGAAAATCACTAACTCCATAGGAGCAAGAGAATTTTACCTTACTTCTATGGGATTTCATAGTTGTTTTTACAAGGTTCTATAAAGACCTATTGGGCGAAGATTAAGATATCACTTAGCATAAGATTTCTTTTCACATTGATGTTAAAGTGGTAAAAGAAAAACTCTATAGGATGAAACCTTGATAGGCCTTGAAAATAAAAGATGAAGTACAGAAACAGTTGGATGCAAGGTTTATTAGGATTGCACACTATGCTCAGTGGATAGCCAACATTATGGCAGTTCCAAAAGAGAGATAGTAAGAATATGTGCAGATTTTAGGGATCTCAATAAGGCAAGTCCAAAAGATGAATTTTCACTTTCATATATAGATTTCTTTATTGATAACACTACTTTACATGGTCTCTTCTTTTTTATAAATGGGTGTGCCTTTTAAAAAGGTTAAGATGGTAGTGAAGGACATGAAAAAGACTACCTTTACTACCCCATAGGGAACCTAATACTACCTTGTCATGTCATTTGGATTAAAAAAAATGCTGGAGCTACCCACCCAAGAACGGCTACCACCCTAATACATAACTTAATGCATAAGGAAGCAAAGACATATATGCATGATATGTGTCTAAAGTCTAAGGAAAGGGATAGAAATGTTCCAACTCTTCAAAAGTTCTTTACTAGACTCATAAAATACAATATACACTTGAACTCTTAAGTGTGCCTTTGGAGCTTTTGGAGTCAACTCTGGGAATTTGTTAGGATACATGGTTATCCTTAGGGGAATTGAGGCAGACCCTTTAAAGATCAACACAACATAGGAAATGTCATTGTGCAAGACTGAGAATGAAATACAAGGGTTCTAGATCATCTACAATACGTCAGCTGCTCCATATCAAAGCTGACGATGGAAGTGAACCTATCTTCAAGAAATTAAAGAAGGGAGTAAAGCCAGAATGGTACAAGGAGTGCTAAGAAGTGTTCAATAAAATCAAGGAGTACCTTTCCAATCCACCAGTCTGGTATTTCCTATCACAACAACGGCCACAGTAATGGGGGCCATGCTAGCCCATAAGATAGATGGGGAGGAAAGTCTGTCTACTATATGAGTAAAACGTTTCTTAAATATGAAAATCGATATATTCCCTGGAGAAAATCTCTTTGGCCTTAGTTTGGGTCTCTAAGAAGCTTAGGCATTAAATGTTAACTCATATGATACATATAATAGTGTCGACAGACTTGATAAGATATTTGTTGCAGTACCCAGCCATAAGTGGCAAGGTTACCAGGTGGACAGTAATGCTATTAGAATTTGGCTTGCATTATATCCCGTGAAAATCTATTAAGGGAATAGTCGTGTCTAATTTCTTAACAAACTTGCCAACAGAGGATCTAAGGGAAGAAACCTTCAATTTCCCTGATGAAGTAGTTCTTCAAGTAGAAGAGGATGCATGGATAATCTACTTATATGGGCCTTGAGCGAAAAAGGATTTGGGGTAGGCATCCTTTTAGTATCCTCAAAATTGGCACATACCTCTGTCTCAGTTATGTTGGTTTTTAATGTTACCAACAAGTAGAATATGAAGCTTGTATTGTCAGGATGCAGGCTAAAGTAGAAAGAGGAGTAAAGAATCTATGAGTGTATAGAGACTCCTACATGATAATCTACCATGTCTCACAGAAATGGAAAGTGTGAAGTAAAGCCTTGGCACCATACCTAGCTCACCTGGTGGATCTTACCAAGAACTTTACCCACATGACTTATGATTATCTCCCTCGTGAAGATAACCAATTTACCAGTGCTCGAGCAAAGGTAGCTTCAATTGTCAATATTCCTAGTGGTATCCATTTGATGGCATTATCAATCGAAATGAAAGATAAGTGAGCCTAATGTTATACCATTCAGGCCTACAGCACCAACCTTATTGCTTGGTATTACAACATTTATGAGTACTTAATGAAGAAGATATGTCCATCAGGTCCTCCCTTAAAGCTCAACGGGTGTTAAGGTTGTTAACTTCATAATATTTTGAGGATAGAGGGAATCTATATAAGAAGACAGATATGGGCATAAACTTAATATACGTAACTCAAGAAGAATGACAAGAGGTCATGAAGGAAATCCATGGTGGAAAGTGTGGGCAGCACATGAATAGTCAAATGCCGGTTAAAAAGGCCCAAAGAATGGGGTATTATTGGTTCAGAATTGAAGCAAACTGCTATGGAGATGTGAAAAGATGTTATAAATGCCAAATATACACTAATTTGCAGCATCAACCTCCCTCTTTTCTGTCACCACTCACTTCCATGTGGCCCCTTTTCAGTCCGTGGAATCAATATCTCATTAGAAAAGTGATGCCAAAGGGGGCGGACAACCATGAGTGTGTGCATGTAGAAATCGACTACTTCACAAAATGAGTAGAAGTGGCTTCGTACACAAAGATTGCCTCAAAAGATGTGGCCAAGTTTCTCATCAATAATATCATATTTAGATATGACGTACCACATGAACTGATAAAGTGAATAGGGGAGCCAATCTAGAACGGAAGTAATAACGCTTCTCGAAAAATGTAAGATTGAGCTTCATAAGTCATCCCCTTATTGACCCCAAGCAAATAGAGCGGTTGAAGCAGCTGAGAAGGATATTCACAGGATAATCAAGACAATGGCTAAGAATTACAAAGATTAGCCTAATAAGTTACCATTTGCTCTGTGGAGGTATAGAACTTTAATTCATACTTCAATAGGAGTAACGTCGTACTCCCTAGTATATGGAATGAAAGCAATACTTCCAACTGAAATAGTAGTAGCTTCACTTAGGATAAGTATAGAAAGTTAAATCCCAGAGTTAGAGTGGGCAAAGGCTCAATATGAGTAGTTGGGGATGTTAGATGAAAGGAGATTATGAGCATTACAAAATGTGTAACTATACTAAGCTCGGATTTCAAGAGCTTTCAATAAGAAAGTTAAGCCTAGAGATATCCAAGAGGGTGACCTAGTCCTAAAAGGGATTAGGACTCCAACACAAGACCCAACGGGAAGATTTAGACCCAATTGGTTGGGCCTATATATTATAGAAACCATCTTGTCATGTAGAGGAGTAAAACCTATGATATGAATGGAGAGGAATATAATTAGTATACAAAACTTAATCAGTTGAAAGAATGCTATGCCTAGTAGGTTGACTCAAAGCCCATAACAGGCTTGAAAAAAGCAAAAGAAAAGAAAATGTGTGCATTGGACCCATGACGGGTTCGCTAGGCCTATACTAGGCCCAGAAAATATAGTGATAATATGACTGATGAACTATGAAGGCTTGATTCCATAATCCAGATATGTAGGAAGCCCTAATAGTCTAGTCTAATCACTTATTGTTACTTACATGCCCATCCTCACAGAAAAAAAACAGGAAAAATGTGCCTAAGGGGACTATTGAAGCCCAAAAGGAATAGCCTAATGGGTTACCCGAGAGATCAAAGCCAAGTTTGTTGAGGAAACCACTCGGACTCCTCAAGGTGTACCAGTTCGAGCTCTTCACTCCGCTAATGAGAAACTGGGCATGGTCATGTCACTCAAAAGTTTAAATGGTTTTAGAACTTGCAATAGTGGTTATAATGTACAATAATTTTAAATATAAGCTAAACGCCGCAAGCGTACAGCTGTCGCTATAGTACTTGAGGGTAGTTTCCACTGGGATGAGGATGAGATTAAGCTCACTTAGCATGAAATTAAACTAGCATCATTCTAAGCTAATTTATTACCAAAAGCTTATAGATTATAAATGGATTAAATTCTAAATAATCCTAGCAAACTCTAACATTCTTTAAGTTAGATAAAATAGCAAAGCTAAACTCAACCTTCATAAACCCGAAAATGAGAAGTGCATCATGATTTAATGAAACTAAAAGCAAGAAGGAAGCAAATTACAGTTATAACCAACCTTTACAACCTAGCAAACCAAGATGAATAAGATCATTTAGGATGCACAAACACAGAAATAACCACATAGGAGAAAGAAGATCACTAGACCTGTAGCATAAAGGGAGGGAAGGATTCAATCTGACTTCCAAGTTTCTCAAAACTCCATTACTCAAACCAATCCCCTACCGACCACCTACCAACCCAATTAAAGAGAAGGGCAAAGAACGAGAGTGAAAAAATAAAGGAGGTAGAACAGGATTGAAGATCTCGAATTAGCCCATCGTGACCCAGAAAAAAAAACCCCAAAAGGGCTTCAAGCTCACCCAAACATGGCCGAAACACCATTTACACATCATTTGACCTTCTAGGAATAAGCGCAAAAAAAAAAAAACAGGGGAGGGGATGTATCAAAATTTCTCAATAAAAAACCTAAAAACGTTGCAATTACAACTAAAGATTGCAATAAACCACCTAGATTAACAAATCAAGCTTTGAGTATACGAACTTACAACCTTAAAAAAACCCAATCTGACATTCAAAAATTGCATAAATGAAAACGAATCCAAGCCCTAATTTGGTAAACTACAATCGAAACTAAAAGCACTAAAATTAAAACCTGAAAAACTAAGACTAAAACCTAAAAGAAAACCTAATTACCTAGCTTCAGTCACCGCTGCTTCCTTTATACCCGAGCCCAACTCCATCACTAACCTTGAATTCTGCCTAATGTGGACAGTCATGATGGAGAGGACGATGTGGGTGTTCTGGCGTTCTACTGCGAGAAATCCGGATGGAGGTGGCATTGTTGAGAGCGAGAGAGATGATTTGGAGGCGGATGAGATGATGGAGAGGCGTAAGGATGAAGATGAGATGATGAGGATGGGGGGGAAGGTCGGGCTCTCTGGATTTTCAGTGGGGTTGGGGACCGAAAGAGAGCAGAGAGAAAGGGAGAGAAAATTTAGGGGAGGAAGGGTCACACGTGCTGCGCGCGTGTGACTGGGGTTAGGTAGATTTATTTAGGTGTTTTCCCTTTTTTTTTCTCTTGGGTTATAAAAGAAAACGGGCTAAGGAAATTTGGGTCGGGTTCATGTCAATCTGGCCCAATGCTTCATTTCCTGCATTTTTTTCATCTTTTTCCCGTAATTTTCTCGAATTATTAAATAGCTACAAAATAAAATAAAATCAAATAAAAACCTAAAAATAACAATTATAACGAGCATAAATCAGGCACAAAAGTATTGTAAAAGTGACACATTTTTGGCACGTATAATTACCCCCACACCAAGATTTTGCTCGTCCTTCAGTAAAACAACTAAACTAAACCAAATAAAGATGCAATTGTCGACGGAATAGGGTTAATCAGTGACGGAATTTTCACATCAACGACGGAATTAGCGATGGAATAGGGCTGTCGGATTTTCGCTTGTTGCTGAGTACTTGGCGATGGAATTTTAAAATTCCGTCGTCATTGGCGACGGATTCAGCGACAGAAATTGCAACATACTTTTTTTTGGCGAGAAAATTGGCGAGGCAGGGGTGGCGACGGAATAAGGAATTCGTCGCCATCAGCGATGGAATTTCCGTCCCTGACGGAATTTCTATTGCCCTGTCGCCGACTTGTCCCCAAAAAAAAAAAAAATTTTTTTGTTACTCCGTTGCCATTCCGTCGCTAGATTTCTCATTTTTTTAAAAATAATAACGGTTGTTTTTGATCGTATCCCTTAGTACATACATTTCTATCCCTGCAAGAAATTTACAAAATTTTCGCACTCAATCAACATCAAATGGCTTCGAATATGATTTCATTCGAAGCGTTCTCAACAGTTTCAAGCCACACAGAGGTGGAATATCACATCCAATACAACATTTCAAACCAAGGGTTTTCAATTCACAAACCACAAGTTCCAAACAAAGTCTCTGCATATCACAAACCACAAATCCAAACAAACCAGAAGTGCTTTCCAGTAATCGAGAATAAAGTTATATGTTTGCAGAAGAGGAAGAAGCAAGCGCTAAATGAGGGGAAAATTAAATAAGCATCAAGGGGAGGGGAGTGAAATGAGCACAAAGGAGAGGGGAAGCAAGCAGCAAGAGATGCACTTCGTAAAGAGCCAAGTAGAAGAACCACCAACTGAAGGAAATTGCAACCAACTCAATCACCAAAGTGAAGATCATCCTCATCCTCTTCCTCTTCCTCTTCCTCTTCCTCACCCTCTTCCTCATTATGTTGTGAGTGATGAGTAAATGGTGGCTGAGATCCCGAACCAGACGCTTATTGCATTTTAAAGGAAGCTTGGAGGCGCTGATCGATACTCATCATTTGTTGGCTGAGTTGTTAGTTGCTTTGGGTGAGCAATTTCTTAGATTCCTCCGGTTGCTTACATTTCTCCATAAGCAACCGGTAGCTTTCATCTTGTGAAGTTAGCTCACCCCCCAAGTTGGTCACTACACCCCTTAAGTCAGTAAGCTCTTGTTGCGATGGCGTAGAATCGGTACCTGCTGATAGGCATTTCAGTGAAGTATGCATTAGTGTTGCGATCAAGTAAATTCAATGTATAACCATATTCGTTGAGACTTTAATATGAAAACTGCACTTGATATTTGAGCTGGATTGAAGTAACCAGATTCCCTAATGTTGACAGTCTCGTCACCAATGCCATAAATACGACCCTTCTTATTCCTGAACATCTTCACCCACAACTCATTTGAGTTTAGAAATGGCTAGTTTGGAACTTGAGAAGTGTCATCCCGGTCCCGTGGGAGTTGATGACATTTTGAAAATCACGTTCAAGGGATTCCTACAATACCGCAACATGCGCACGAAATACTGTATACTATAATAATTGAAAATAAAGTATACAAGTTCATGTTGAACTACCAACGAAGATTGAGAATAGCTAATTGCTTACATATGTTTGTTGTGATTTCCTGTCAACCCAGGGGGCGTCTTCTTTGCCATGGAGTTTGTGAGTGCGACTGAATAATTCAACAATGGTGGGCTCCGTCCTAAGTTGTTTCCCCTATGTACGTGCCAGAAAGAATGATGTCAAGCATAATACAAAATACAGTATTAAACTTAAAGAAATACATAGCAAACATTAATTCATTTACCAGACATCGCCTATGGTCATGCACAGGGATCGAGCCACAGGTGTGGAGAGATGGGCCATCATTTTCTGGAGTTCTCAGCCGGTTCTTCTGGGCAGTTTCATGCAATTTCTTGTAATGTTCATTCGCCCAGTGCTGTTGGAGTCCCTCCCATTGAGCATCACCGAGCCAAACAGGCTTCTTGTTATGCTTCCTTGCTTTACCAAAGAAGTCTCTCAATCGTGCATTGCCTCGGTTTTCAAAATTCCTTCTTATACGGTCCTCATGCACCGGATCCCAAGTAAACCACTTCTGCAATTATGAAAACAAAAAACACATCAAATAATACAATAGTAATTTGTTACGTTCACAGAAACTATTAATACGTAATCGCCGTAGTTATCTTGAACTCTCCAAACCACAAATCTCGTACTGGTTTGGGCACTTTACTCCAACTAGGCCAAGCTCAGTCAAATTTGCTTTGACATATGAGCGAAATCCTACTAACAGTATCATCATTGGGGAGAAACCTAATTGAACATAACACATCAAATTGATTACTTGTTATGCAAAATTCGTATAGTACTCCATAAGATATAACAAATGAAGACTTACCCATTACCATCTGGCTCAATCCAAGTCTTAGCTCGAGGGCTCCCATGACTGGATTGTGCTTCACTTTCACCACTTACAATATTGTCTTGGGACTGGTTTGTGTTAGGGTGAGTGGGTTGGGGAGTAGGCTGCACAGTGTGAACAAGATGGGGGTTTGGAGGAATGTTGTAGGCAAATTGACCGTACATGGTGCTTTGGTTGGGAATGTATGAGGTCTGATGATGGAAATCCCCAAATAGGGGAGGCATTGGTCCTGAAATACCTGGTATGTAAGTAGCCATTGTGGCTCCTGGCTGAACTGGTATATGAGGAACCTGGGGGGAAGATGGATCAATGTCCATTGCGGTCGGATCCACGACAGAGCTCCTATGGCTTCGTCCTCTACCTCGAGGGGAGGACTTACCTCGATGAGAACTGGAATCCATACCTGAAATAGGTGACAACAAAGCCAAGTACAAATACATAATGATTACACATATAAACCGTTTACTCACACATCATAATAGGTACGCAGGTAACACATATACAAAGCTCATTCATACAATATAAGTAAAGTCACAACCAATTGTTTGACATGCAAAGTACTCAAATACATAAGAATTCATAAGCACTCAATCATCTGCATCCTCATCATCATCAATGTCATCGTTATCATCATCGTCATCATACAAATACAAATTTTCTTGTGCTTCATCTATTTCATTACCATCATCCCACTCCCCTTCTTAATCACCCTCATGATTCTCTACCTCATCTATCTCATCATTACTCTGAATGAATGAAAACCTTATTTCATCATTAACCTCTTCCGGTGGTGCACTTTCATCCACTAATGATGTAGGGACGACGTCATTCACATGTTCAACGATAGTCGTCATGTCCATTTGTTGGCACGCAGTAGGTAGAGTGTACTGCTAAGCCACTCTCTCCCTTGGTTTGGTTGGTATGACAACATGCCAATTGGCCCTATCACTTGAGCGATCTGCATGTGGTATGAAGTATACTTGTGATCTGGTGTTTGGAAAGATAAATTGGTCGTACTTTCGGTACTCCTTGTACGGTGGACCTCAATAAGGTTGCTTAGTTTATGAGATCGTATCCCACGATTCAATGTGGGATTGAACCACTCACAACTGAAGAGCACACATTGTTTAAGTGGCTCGCCTATGTACTCAATTTGGATAATATCCTTCAGTACACCATAATAATCATTCTCAATATCACCTTCCCCAGTGCCACAAACACCAACACCACAATTATATGTTCTCTTCTCGACGCTTCGAGCTTTTGTGTGGAATTTGAATCCATTTACTCTATATACTGTCCATATCGACACGTACCGATTTGGCTTTGCAGGCAATTGGCTCAAGTGGCAATATTTGCTGGTCTCGAATGGTTAAATATAATGCACCTAATGTGACATAACATGTGGTTTTAATTAATATAATGCACCTAATTAACTGTTATGTTAAAATTATAAATAAATGAGTTATAATACTTACATTCTGACTAAGCCAATCTGCAAAATGAGTTTCAGTGATGGTGTCGACATCTGCGTCGCTGACATTGGGCCGTGTAGTTCTAACTTGTTATGTGAAAATTCTATCACATTTTATGAAACCTGTTAATATACTTGCGCTCTGAATGATAAACTCAATTGGAAGTGAAAATACCACTCACCCTATATAAGGTTTAACTTCATCACAATTTAACAGTACGTGAAGATGGGTAGCAACATATTCGATATCTGTGAAATACCTTGATCTTGCCCTACCCCTAGTGATCCCTTGCGATGCAAACACGGACAGAGTTAGAAAATGATTAATATGGTCATCGTCATCCTTATTTCCCCTGCACCTAGTGCGCATGAAGCGCACATTAGAGCCGAAGTAATAGGAGGCGAAGGATGTCCTCTCTACCTCCAGGTATGCTTCTGTGATTGAACCTTTAGGACACGCTTGTTACTTTTTCTTTTTCTTCAATCGGCCAAAGAACCTACCAAATTCACAATTGCATTCATTTCTAAGTGATTCCACATATAAGAATTGAGATAATGTTTCATCGATTATAGTATAATTCACCTCTCAAATGGATACATCCATCGGTATTGTACTGGACCACCTAGTTGAGCCCATTTTGCCAAATGCACTGGCAGGTGCTTCATTATATTGAAAAAGTCAGCAAGAAAAATGGTCTCCAACTTACACAAAGTGATGACAATGTTGCGATGTAGTTCCTCAGGCAGTTCCTCTCGCAATGTTGTTGAGCATAAGTTCTTGAAGAACTGGCTTATCTCAATAAGAGGTTTCAACACATCATCTGGGAGCGCACCAATGCAATTGGTAAAAGAGTCTCTATAAACACATGACAATCATGACTTTTCATATTGTTGAACTTAGCCTCATTAGGGTCCACGATATTCCTTAAATTAGAGTAATATCCATCAGGCATTTGAAGCTCCTTCACCTATTCACACAACTCTCTTCGTTTATCCACAGGAAGTATGAACTTCACTTTTGGTTTAACCGGCTTACCACTTGGGCCTGAATGTAAATGTAATTCTAGTTTATCACATATTTCTGCAACATCCATTCTTGATTCGGCATTGTCCTTTGTTTTCCCGTGAACATCCATAACAGTGTTGATAATGTTCTCGAAGAAGTTCTTTTCAATGTGCATCACATCCAAATTATGACGGAGGAGTTGGTGTTGCCAATAAGGCAAGTCCCAGATTATGCTCTTCTTCATCTAGTTGTGCTCATTTTTCTTAAATCCTGGTATAACAAAGTCACCATTTGTAGTCACAATTGGGTAATGTTCCACCTCGGCATAAAGTTTTTCCCTAAATAGTCGGCAAGGAGGACCCCCCGTAACAGTTCTGCCTTTCCTAAATGTTGTTCTATTTCTTCTGAACGCATGATTCCTTGGCAAAAAACACCGATGACAGTCAAACCATGAGAATTTACCTCCATTTCTCAATCTCAAAGCCTTTTGCTGTTTTATACATACGGGACATTCCAATTGGCGATTAGTACTCCACCCAGATAACATTCCATATGCGGGAAAATCATTGATGGTCCACATATGTGCGGCCTTCATCTAAAATGTATGCCCTGTAGAAATGTCATAAGTCTCAAATCCAACATCCCACAGCTCTTTCAACTCAACAATAAGAGGTTGTAAATACATTTATCTTGTTCTTGGGATTTTGGGCTCAGGGATTACATAAGTTAAGAACATAAACGGCGTGGTCATACACATTTCAGGGGGGAGGTTATAAGGTGTAACGACCACCGGCCAAATGGAGTTTGATCTTGAAGACAATGTGTAAGAATTAAATCTATCAGCGCATAAGCCCAGCCTCACATTCCGAGGCTCTGCAGCAAATTTAGGGTACTTGGTATCAAAATGTTTCCATGCTGCCCCATCTTATGGATGACATAAAACACCGTCCTCACGTCGATGTTCATGATGCCATCTCATATGCTCTGCAGAACTTCTTGATACGTACAACCTTTGTAGTCGAGGTTTTAACGGCAAGTAATGCATCCTCGAGTATAGTAATGAATTCTGATTCCTTTGTTGTAACCTTTGCCTCTTCATCTTGAATGCCCACAAAACTTGGACGCATCCAGGTTTGCGTCCTCCTTATAAAATAGCACGCAACCTTTCCGGCGACAATCAATTTGGACCACATCGTTGCCGAGATCTTTAACAACCTTCTTCGTTTGCCCATAGTTGTTTGGCACGCAGTTGTTAGGGGGACACATCTCTTTCATTAGTTGAACAATTTTATTGAAACAATTTTGAGCATATTATAATCAGATTTAATACTCAATAGTCTCACCGTCGCAAATAGCTTACTATGGGTGGAGCAACCATCATATAAGGGTTGTTGAGCAGCTTGAACCATATTATAAAATGGTTCTTGGCAAGTGCTTGACCCTTCTTCCCTTAAATTTTGATTTGCTATTATAGCATCATCAACTATGTCCTTCATTCGATCTACGTAGGATTCAGAGTAGTCATTATTAATATGACTTGAACCTCCACCTTCAGGAATTTCACTATTTGAATACCCAGAATCATATTGTTGAGGTTCTATTTTCCCATGACTTATCCAAAACCAGTACCCTTGCACAAAATCCTTATATATAGCGTGCATCTTCCCCTCATCAGGTGTCAAGTACACCCTATTTCTGCATTTTGCACAAGGGCATCTATGCTATCCCCCATTCAGAAACTCTATCTGTCTACGTGCAAATTGATCGAATTAGTTTACCCCATCTAAAAATTCTTGCGTATAACCCCTATGATCAGGCAGTAATCTATTATACATGCACCTACGATGTAGAGGACCATTCATATTCTGCTCAAATAACAATAACTACATAAGGTATATGATAAGAATTAATTTTAATCAAAATTATTATAATTACATAAATTACGCAATTATATATTATATGTGCTTACTTTAAAATTTCCACATGCATTAAAAAAAACCTTATAAATTTCGACAAATATACTTATATTCTCACAAATATCACAAATCTAATAATTCAAACATAGTTGACCCTTTATTCCACCAACATATCAAATTTCAACTTAAAATTACCAAATCTAAGTGTGCATTGCATTGGGCAAAATGTTTAAACAAATATGAGCTACAACTTCATACGAACATCATATTTGAAAAAATTATAAAATAAAGCATCTCAATCCACCAACATATCATCTTTCAAGTTCACATCACCAAACCTAAACCCTAAATTGCATTGAGCAAAATCTCCAACCAAATTAAATCGCTAACCGCACACAAATACCACAATTCAACAACATTATCAATTAAAACATTTCATTCCACTAACATATGAAATTTCAACTTCAAACTACCAAATCTCAACCCCAAATCGCATTTACCAAATTCTTGTAACGAATTTGAGCAATAACCTCACATAAATAGCACATTTCAACAACATTATCAATTAAAGTATTTCATTCCACCAACATATTAAATTTTAACTTCAAACTACCAAACCTAAACCCCTAAATCGCATTTACCCCAATCTTGAATCAATTTAAAGCAATAACCTCACACAAACACCACATTTCAACATAAATATGAGCTAGCTATGAAATTCTAATAATGTAATACCAAAACTTGTAGAAATTACAAGTAGTTTAGTTGATAAAAATACCTCCAATTACTCCAAAAAACTAGCGGTGGGGGGCGGCAGGCGGCGGGGGCACGGTGACAGAGGGCGGCAACGGTGAAGGGGACGGCCGGCGGGGGCTAGTGGGGTGGTGGTCAGACGAAGAGCTGCGTTTGCCAGTCACCACTCTTCTTTCTCTCTCTTCGAATCGCAGCAGCAATGAACCAGAAAAATTCTGGTTCAATTAAAGGGGTCTGGCGACGGAAATTCCATCACCAGCGCACTTTTTTTAAAAAAATTTTGAAATTTTTTTTGGGCGATGGAAATTCGGTCGCTTTTTTTTTTCAAAATCAAAAAGTAATTTGTGGCGATGGAATTTCCGTCGCCAACTGTCATTCATAGCGACGGATTGGGTATTCTGTCGACATATCTATCGCACAATCTGACTTTTTTATAATACTGTTTTTCAGTCGTCATGTCCGTCGCCAAATCTGTCGTTAATTTTTTCTGTCGTTGAATTCTGTCGTTAATATGAACTTTTTTAGTAGTGAAAGAAATAGAAAATAAGAAAAAGAAAATCCTAACTCATTGTCGTAGGAATCACGGTTGCATTTAGCATATACAACAAGCCCTTTAAACCCCTCGGTTCCCCAAGGGGATGAGTGAGGTCTCATGAGGGTTTTCAAGTGAAATACCCTCAAAATCCAAAAATAAAAACAGAAAATCGAAAATCTTTTTGGTTTTTTTTCAAAGCTAATATGTGCAGAATTGGGGAAATATATGTACACGTTCTAATCAGCTAAATCACCCATGTAACCAAGTAATCAACCTGCATATAAACAGAATGTACTTCAAAGCCCTCTACCCCATAAATGACATCAAAGCACTAATTTTTCACCCCATTGTACGTTAAGATTCTGAATCTATTCCAGTGCTTGTGTGCAAGTGTATCATTATCCCAAGGCTTAGATTTATTAGAATTAGACTCAATCCCACTTGACTGACACAACCACATTATTGACATATTAACATTAGAAGCAAGCTTTCCAGTAGCAGTATTGCCTCAAAGGGATACTTGTCATTCCAAATTTTATTTCATCTTTTTATTTTTCTCTTCTTTATTCATTATTTTCATTCATCATTTTCTCAGAGTAATCGTGTCACAAGTAAGTGAGAGAATTATTCATGGAAGCCTAAGACCTGAAGATAATGATGAAGGGATAAAGAAGGATTGAATTACACAATCTATAATGAACAATTGGGGTTAGGATTAGGGCTTAGAATGTCACGCTGAGGCCATCCTGCTTACATACAAGTTAATTACCAAAGTATTGGGGCTTTAAGCAAATCATAAAGAGTACAAACGTCCCTAAAAACCCAAAAAAGGAATCTTTAAAATTTTTCAAAAATGAGCACCTCACCCTTGCACCAAAATCTCACAATGTCCTCATTAGGAGTGGGAAAGACACATGAAGACCAAAAAGAAAAATCTAAAAAGAAAACATATGTTCAAAAATAAAAATAAGACTCAAATACAAAATAACCAACATATAAAAAGAAAAGCAACCAATTATACATAAAGAAACTGGAATAAGACAAAGAAGACAGAGGGAGAAGAAAAGAGAGAGAAAAGAAGAGCGAAGAAGAGAAATTTCTAGCAAACCAGGTCGGGTGCTAAGTACACTGAAGCTATCTCACATCACAATCACCGATCACGGCTCGGTTCGTAGAGTATCAGACACTCTACATCTTCTTGGCTCGAAAGCTCCAGAAATTATTTTAAATGCTAGCCATTCACTTTGAAGGTGGCACCACTCTAAGGATCCTGAATTTTAACTGCACCATAAGAAAAAACATATGAAACAAGATAAGGACCCGTCCATCGGGACCTCAATTTCCCTGAAAACAGATGAAATTTAGAGTCATATAAGAGTATTTTTATTCTTGGGGCAAACTCGTTTCTATAAATATGTCGATCCTGAAACAACTTTGCCCTCTCTTTGTTAGATCGAGCACTCTCATAAGCCTCAACTCTAATCTCATCAAGCTCACTCAGTTGCAGTTATCTCTCCTCACCCGCCTCATTCAAGTCATAATTAGGCTTCTTAATGGCCCACCAAGCTTTATGCTCTATCTCCATAGGTAAATGACAAGGCTTACCTATAAACTACCCTATAAGGTGACATACCTAAGGGAGTTTTGAAAGCCGTCCTATATGCCCAAAGAGCATCCACTAGCTTGTCAGCCCAGTCTTTCCTATTCCTACTCATTGTCTTTTCTAAAATCTGTTTGATCTGCTGATTGGACACTTTAACTTAGCCATTGGTTTGGAGATGGTAGGGAGTAGCAAGCCTATTAACTATGGAATACGTCATTAATAAGGCATCAAAAGATCTATTCTTAAAATGGGTACCCTGATCACTAATGATAGCACGGGGTATACCAAATCGAGCAAAGATGTTCTCTCTAAGTAATTTCATAATGACCTTAGCTTCATTGGTCCTAGAAGGGATGACCCCAACCCATTTAGAAACATAGTCTATAGCTAACAAAATGTACTCATTTTTAAAAGAAGATGGAAATGGTCCCATAAAGTCAATACCCCATACATCAAAAACCTCAACAACAATGATGGGCTTCAGTGGCATCATATCTCTCCTGCTTATTCCACCCAACTGCTAGCATCTAGGGCAACTCTTGTAGTACTCAAATGCATCCTTAAATAGAGTAGGCCAGTAAAAACCACGTTGAAGAACATTGGCTGCTATCTTCCTACCATTAAAATGCCCCCCACATGCCTGGTCATGAAAAAAAAAAAAAAGAACATTTCTCACATCGTGGTTGGGAATACACCTCCTAAAGACTTGGTTAGAGCAGTACTTAAACAGATATGGGTCATCCCAAATAAAGAATTTCACAAGGTAGAAGACTCTATCTCTGTTATTTTTAGTCCGACCTCAAGGATCCTACCAGCAACTAAGTAGTTCACAATATCAGCATACCAAGGATCAGGGAGAACAGCATACAATTGCTCATCGGGAAAGCACTCAGAAACATTGGACTCACTCTCTCCGTCATAGAGAATCCTAGACAGATGGTTAGCTACAAGGTTTTCAGAACCTTTCTTATCTTTGATTTCACAGTCAAATTCTTGCAAAAGCAAAATCCATCTCACAAGTCTAGGCTTAGCATTCTTCTTAGAAAGAAGGTGTTTAAGAGCAGAGTGATCACTATAAATAATTACATAAGACCCAATCAGGTAGGGTCTAAACTTTTCAAAATCAAAGATCACAGCCAACAATTCTTTCTCAGTAATATTGTAATTCAGCTGGGCATCATTCAATGTATGACTAGCATAGTAAATGACATGGGGTTTCCTATCAATACGCTGTCCTAAAACAACCCCAATAGTATAACCAGACGCGTAACACATCAATTCAAATGGTTCTCCCCTGATGGGAGGATGAAGAATAGGGGCAGAGGTTAAGGCCTCCTTAAGCTTAGAAAATGCCTCAAGACACTCTTCAGAGAAATGAAATGGCACATCCTTAGCTAGAAGATTAGACAAAGGCTTTGTAATCTTACTAAAGTCCTTAATAAAACGACGATAAAAGCCAACATGTCCAAGGAAAGACCGCACCTCTTTCACACAAGTGGGAGGGGGAAGATTAACAATCAGGTCAGTCTTAGCTTTGTCTACCTCAATTCCATCTCGAAAAATAATGTATCCTAAGACTATACCCTTTTTAACTATAAAGTGACATTTACACTAGTTTAAAGTCAAGGTTTTCTCTCTACACCTCTCTAACACCTTTCTCAGATTAGATACGGAATCATCAAAGGAAGATCCAAACACAGAAAAATCATCCACGAAAATTTCCATGCATTGCTTAACTAGATCTGAGAGAATAGAAATCATGCATCTTTGAAAGGTAGCAGGGGCATTGCACAGTCCAAATGACATTCTTCTAAAGGCATCTGTCCCAAATGGACAGGTGAAAGTAGTCTTCTTCTGATCTTCAGGAGCAATAGAGACCTGGGTATAACTGAAATATCTATCTACAAAGCAATAGAAGGAATGTCCAGCCAACCTCTCTAGCATTTAATCCAAGAAGGGGAGGGAAAAATTGTCTTTCCCAGTGGCAACATTAAATTTTGTATAATCTATACACACACTCCATCCAAATTGAACTCGAGCAAGGACTAATTCGTTCTTATCATTCCTAATCACGATAATACCTGTCTTTTTAGGAACAACTTGAATAGGGCTAACCCACTCACTATCAGAAATGGGATAGATAATCCTATGGTCTAACCATTTCAACATTTCCTTCTTAACTACTTCCTACAAGGTGGGATTCAAATGCCTTTGGCGGTCACAGTAGAGCTTAGCATTGTTCTCTAAATGAATTCTTTGTTTCACAATAGAAGGACTAATACCCTTGATATCCCCTAAAGTCTATCCTAGAGCTTCCTTGTTCTCTCTAAGTAAAGTAATCCGTTTGTCCTCTTGGCCCCAATCCAGATCAGAAGCAATTATGACTGGTCAGGATTCATCGAGTCCTAGGAATGCATACTTAAGAGAGTCAGGAAGGGGTTTCAATTCAAGAGCGACAGGGGAAACAAATTCAGTAGTAGATTGAGCAACAGCAGTAAGTAGACAATTAGCAGTAGAGTACAAGTCATCAAATTCAAACACATCATATTCAGGCTCATCATCTATAAGGAATGACTCATACTCAGTAGCAAATACATCATCAAAAGTATCATCGAATACAGAATCCCCTACCCAGTTAAGAGTAGAAAATTCCATATCATCAAATCCAGAAGGCTGTCTTTACATGTTAAAGATGTTCAACTCTACAGTTATGTTACCAAAAGACAGTCTCATCATACCATTCCTGCAATTAATGAGGGCAATAGCAGTGGCCAAGAAAGGACACCCTAGAATCACAGGAACTTGACTAGCTAAGTTGGACACATTCTTAGTTTTAATGACAACAAAGTCCACTGGGTAAATGAATTTATCCACTCTAATCAGCACATCCTCGACTATCCCCCTAGGCACCCTAGTCGATCTATTAACTAGTTGAATCACCATCGTAGTAGGTTTCAACTCACCTAACTCTAGCCTCTCATACTCAGTAAAGGGTATCAAGTTAACACTTGCCACTAGGTCAAGCAATGCTTTGTGAATAAGTTGGTCCCCTATAACTACCGACACAGTAGCGCAATCGGGTTCCTTATACTTCATCGGGATCTGAGGAAGGATAGAATTAGCACCAAAGGTCAAAAAAGCTTTCTTAGGTATGCCAGTTGCTCTCTTGGTCATACATAACTTATTTAAGAATCTAGCATATGGAGGCATCTACTGAATAGGATCAAGCAAGGGAATATTGATCTTTACTTGAGAGAAGGTCTCTCTCATCTTCTCAATATGATCTTGTTCTTTCTTCTTTAGCCTATGGGGAAAAGGAGGTAAAGACATCTGGATTTTCTCAGAAGAAGAAGGGGAGGAAGAATCCTTAGGAGGTGAAGAACTTGCCAAGTTAGAGGAGTCTTTCTCTTTAAGCTCCTCTTTCTTAGAAGGTGACTCAAGAAGGCAAGGGCTATCTAAATCATTAGGGACACCATTAGTAGCACACCCTAACTGATTGGATGAACTAGTCTCTGGAGGAAAAGAGGAAGAAGAATTTTGGAAGAATTGGTAAGGATACCTGCAAGGTTCACTAGGATTTGTCACTGAGTTATCAACCTCTCAACTAGAATGGAGAGATGTAACCGTATTCACTTTCCTCATAGGCTCACTTGGGTTACCAGAAGAAGGGGAGGCGTGACCCTTAGGGTTCACCCCAAGTTAACTCGGGAAAGTATCTGGTTTCCTAGAAGATGATGCTAACTGGAGAAACTATTTGGTCATCATTCTCATCATTGTTTCCATGTTAGCATTAATCATTCTTTCCACATTGTTGTTGATTCTCCTCTCCAATTTATTAATATCAGTATAATCAGGAGGAGGTTGAACTTGAGCTATAGGAGGTGGAGGTCTAGGTACATTAGTTACACCTGAAAAAGCCAATCTCTAAAAAGAATTTGAAGGATGAGAGATGGGTTGGGAGTTGTTTCCAGGAAACATCCCCGGTTAAGAGTTAGGAACCATAGCATTTGGTCCACTATTCCATGAAACATTACAGTTATTTCTCCACCGTGGCTTGTATGAGCCACCACATGCCTAGTAAGTGTTCCTCCACTCCTTAAAACAAAACCATTTACAGGCAATGCTACTCATATTAACTATGTATCAAGCATTTATGTATTACTAATCATCATATTAAGCTATGTGACACACATGTAGGCTATTCACATGTTAAACATTCATTCATTCAGGAGAAAGGCCTTCATTCATAGAACTTTTAACATGCTAGAAGCTTTCTTACTCAGTTCATGCATTTTTAATCAGATAGGTTTAATGTAGAAAAAGGATGAGGCCACAGGTTATTCGAATCCACATTTAACTATGCTGAGGAATAATTTCATCAGTCATTCAAAGAAAACTTCCTTTCTCTCCTTGAAAACGTTCTTCTTAACCTCTTGAGGTTCTTGTTCTTTTAAAAGAGATTTCATTTTGTATCGGTCATATAACGACCCTTATAACCTTTTTATATTTCATTCATCTGGCCTCTTGATGGCCCATTAAAACTTTCTTTCTGAAATACTTGAAGTGGCGTAATGCCGACTGCTTTTCTTCGCTTATTAGGAAAATACTTCTGCCATAAGATTATTGCAGGGTGCTGATTAGGTGAGATCTATTCTCAACCCCACAGTGAGATCTAACGCTCACGCTTAAGCTCTTACTCCCAGGACGGCTGCATACAACATATCGGACCATTACATTACCCTTGTCAGGGTCTTCTAGGGTTTCCTAGTACCAGGACTTATCCCTTAGGCTAACATCATTCATATCATATTGTCCGAAGCACATTATCTTAGCCAATTTAAAGTGTATGGGCCATAACGGCTAATAATTTTGCTGCCTCTCATAGCAAAATCATTTATCATACAACTCACGCCTTTGTAAAACTCTTTAGGGATTCCCCCGTTCAAGCGAGTTCTCTCCCAAAACGAAGTTCGTATTGCTAAAATATGCCATTGATTGCTCACAGTCATGGCTACTATTGTTTTGAAACACGGGAAACATCCTTCTTCAAAACAATATCTTCACACGCATAATGCATCTTAATAACTTAAAGGGAAGGGATTTGCACATAATACATTCAAGCACTTCATAATCATTTCAACAACACAATGAGCCACAAACGGCCTCGCAATCCATATAATTGCGTTAATCACAACCCAGGCTCCCTCCTCACAAGCACCTTACCACAAGACCTCGAACTACTCATAGTTCTGCCTCAAACCATCACGGTTTCAATTTCACAATTTAGTATTCTAATCATCATGATATACTGAAAAGCGATATATAAATTTACGTAACTTACCAATGCTTAACTTACCGAACAAACAGATAACAATTAGTTGTGTGCTGCAACCAATGGTTATAACCATACATACACATATATCTAGACATTCATACGACCTTAACTTGAAACGAATGCTTAGTAAGCTAAGTTAAACCAACTAAGCATGAAACGCAATTATATTCAGGTATTGCAGTTAAGGGGTAAAACATGCTCATTTCGTCATTCGATTGTTGTTTCCTAAGCTATTTCACAAGCATAATTCAAGTAAATAGACAAGTAACGATTCGAGGCGTTCATTCATTGTTTTGAAGTTACATTTTAAGCCTAATTAAGTCATCTAAACATAATACGATTCTAAACATTCGTTTATTACATCGAAGCTACTCTTTGAACCTATTTAGGCCCTTTAAACATAATGCGTTTCAAGATATTCGTTTATTATATCGAAGTTACTATTCAAACTTATTTATGTCATTTAAGCATAATACGACTTTAGGCATTCATTTATCGCATCGAAGTTACCATTCGAACCTAATTAGGCCATTTAAACATATTACAATTCTAGGCATTCGTTTACTATCTCGAAGTTACCATTCAAGCCAACCCTTCAGCCATGCGTTAACTGAATACAGTAAAATTAATTCTAAACATGCATAACTCTATTCGAATTAAACTTTTAGGCATGTAAGAACTAAATATTCTAAAATTGATTCTAAACATGCATAACTCAGTTCGAATTAAACTTTCAGGCATGTAAGAACTAAATATGCTAAAATTGATTCTAAACATGCATAACTCAGTTCGAATTAAACTTTCAGGCATATAATCCATCTAACTTAACCTACATAGTTTCTCCTTACAGTTTCCATGGAATTAACTAAACCCAAGCTGACATGCATCATCGTTTAGGCTAAAACATTTTCGAACGTAATAATAATTTAGGAGGGGAAGAACACTTACTTGGACTAACTTAAATTCAACCCCAATAGAGTAATTTCACGCCCCAAACGCACGCCCAGTTCGCTGAACCCGAACCCTAGCTCGACTGCTCACTAACCCGAAACCCTAGCTTCTAATTTGATGAAGTTTCAGTGTGGTTTGGGTTGAATTCGGTATCTTAATTTATAATGGGGGTCATTTTTGGTGAGTATGGCCGGATTCCGGCATGTGAGTGGTGGATTTCGGGGCGGCGACGTGTGGGTTTCTGGGTCTACTTAGCTGCAAGAAGTGAAGGGAGAAGAATGGCGGTAGTCGGCGGCTGGCGACGCGTGGGTAGGGGACCGGTGGATGCCTCCTCTCACCGGCGACGCGTGGCGGACGGCGGTGATGCTAGACGCCGGCCAGTAGTTGCCAGAGAGAGAGAGAGAGAGAGAGAGAGAGAGAGAGAGGGAGCGAGCGTTAGAGAGAGAAGGAGGTGGGTTGGGGGTCTCAGGTCCACGCACCTGAATTAGCCCCCCTAATCTAATTTCCTTTACCCCCCCTTTTTTTATTGCTCAATTAACACAATTTAGCTAGGTTCTGGTCCCGAACTCGTTAGTGATTAGACAAAACTCAAGTTAAAATGTCCTACAACTAACATTTTAATTTAAACTTCGAGAATCGACTAAATAAAACGAAAACGATTTTAAAAACTCGGGTTAGCATCGATTCAATAATTTTATAAATAAATAACGTCAACAAAATCAATAATAACAATAGTAATTCTTTTTAATAAAACTTTTGTTCACATAAGCACATCGATAATAATTTAACTCGTATAGTTAATAAAAATACGAATTTTATAACGTAGAAGGTAAAATAGCCAGGTTAACCTAAAATAAAGAAGGCGGGTCTTACACTCTTCCCCCCTTAAAAGAATTTCATTCTCGAAATTCTAAACCTAAGTTCGGTCTTTCCTAGAATGTACGCACATAACTATGATCTACGCTGTAGGTTTCCAAAAAGTTTCATTTTGTAATCACTATTTCTTTTAAGTTGAAAGAAAAAGGCTTATGATATCTAGTCTCCTCCTTGCCAATTCTCGTCAAGCGTCTACTCACTCTATTTAGGCGCCGAGGGCAAATCGCATTGAAGAGGGGCAAATGAGTTGGCATGGACAACTATATTGAGTTTGTTTTGAAAATGGAACATAGATTTTCGATAATCTAGACTCAGTTCGTATGGCAAGCAATAACTCTATGCATATGCACCTATAAGTGGGTATCTAAAGGTATGGCAACTGGGACAATGACATTTTAAGGTCATATACTAGTAGTCTCATTCTAAAACATGAATTCAAGTCACTTTTGGGATCACAATGATTAACATGGAGGCTCCTATAACACATTTAGAATAATAAAAATGTCACATAGCACTATATAGCATCATTTAAGCATAATAGCGTCACATAGCACCATTTAAGTGCAGTAGCATCACATAGTATTACATAGTATCAACAATTCAGCATTCTTAAGCCTAGGAGTTGGTTGTAACATGAAACTGGCTAAGGTACATATGGCAAGTGATTCACAAAATGAGAGCATATATGACTGACATTCCTATGTTCTTACATCAATTCTAGATTCATATTTTACAGAATACAAGAACCTTAATAAGACTCACTGGATGAGAAACATTTAGGATGCAAGGAGAAAACATTTGTAATGATGGCATAATCAACGAATCAAGCCTTATGCTGGTAAGTAGGACGAGCACGTGGCAGAAATGAACAACTAAAAGCAGTCCAGCCACACGCACATATAGCATGGCAAGGTAAGTAACCAGGCATACAGAGGCACAGTAGTGATAAGGTTTGAACTATAAATGCATTCATACTAAGTGTTAAAGCTGTTAGTTACAATATCTATACTCATTGTGATTTCAAACAAAAAACAACAATAGGTCTCTGATCAAACTCGATAATCTCGCAGACTGATTTGCTGATGAGAATCTTCCTACATACTGTACTTTTATCCAGGTTGAAGAAAACAAAAACAAAATCATCCAGTTAATACATATGAATTGTAATGCCAAATTGTCAATGCTTCTTCCTTTTTACTTGCCTTACATAATTCATGTAACTATTGATAATCCAAAATAGCATAAACAAAGAACATGATCAAAAGGTTTATAAGCCCTTATTTATGAAGTCGTCAAGCACCACTCATGAGATCCTTTACCCTATGGTTCAGAAATGCAACAAACAGTTCAGCACTTTGCAGGCACATGGATTTAATGTACTCGCCAGCTGTTAGTTTTCCTCTGTAGTGTATTAGATACTGACATCCGAGATTAATTAATTAATAAAAGATTTGGTTTAGTAGCAGCTTGACCTTGGTTGCATGCCAGGGCTCCACAACAGCAACAGGCGCATTAGAGAATAAGATCGATATATGACTTTTAGTGAGCGATAAAACATAGCTATAGGAAATAGTAGCAACTAAATGAGGCATGAGATAAGGTTGGTTAGTACAAGTTTGACTTTGGCATTACACCAGGGCATACACTGCAAAGCCCTTCAATAGCTGGGACAGAAATTATAGCAGCTCATGACATGTAAAAAGATCTAGTACTATGCTTAGCTGAGGAGGGAAATGCAGAGGTATTATAGATAGCGTAAGAGAAGGAAGCCTACATTGAACAGTGACGTGACTATGCAACATGCATAATGGTGTGATTGTAGGTTTCTAAGGTCATTTCATCATGCTTTCATATGTGTGTATGAAGTTATTCAGTTATTACGTGGAATCATAGAATTCACGGAATGCAAGCAACAAGTCAGAGGTTGTGCCATGTCATGAATCACCAAACTTAGATAATCTGAATAATCAAGTCACATACCAATCCAACTCAAGTCAAGCTCATTCACTAACATACAAAATCGAAGCATTTCAAAACTGAGTTACTTAATCAGGGGGTTTTCATTTCATAGCAAGGCAATAGAGACATCACACAGCATCACTTGGCGTCATAAGAAATCCTTAAGACATGCAGATTCACGGGGTTGTCACATAGAAAGAACACCTAGAATTGTATATACGCGTATAATCCCCATTTGCAACCTGTGGTCAATGGATTGCCCTAAACACCGTCCAATTTAGGAAGGATTGGTGTCCAGCTGCTATGGTTCTTTGAGTATGGTTGACATTACTGGTCTTATAGGTACGCGTTGAGGTCTTATGAGGTACACCCACCCCATAGGTGATCATAGGTGTCTCACTGTAGATCGCTTACCTTAGCAGGGATGATTTACTATATACAATTCCAAAGTCTGCTAGGTTATTCCTCCCTTTTGCTTTCTGGGTGTATTAGGGTTTGTTCGAGCCAAACATCGTCACCCCATTCACGAATAACAATCCGTATAATAGAATGTAAGTAATGCACGACTTAGGCAACAATGGGAAGAAAGGGAAACCGTACGTACACTTACGCAATGTTTAACGAGATCCTACCACTAGCATTTAGTTTTTCAAGCATGCATGCAAAAATATCCCCTAATTTCAGTCAGGCAATTTAAAATTCACAATAGCAAGGTACCATTTAGTAGGATTATTAGTCATAGCAACTAATTTCCCATCATTCCTTTCCTAGCCATTACGAAGGATTCTGTCGATGTATACATCTTAGCACATGCTCATTTACAAGCAACATTTGATACATATAAGGGCGCGTATCTATAAATCTAAACTCCCTTATCATCACTAACGGAAAGCTAATCCTTCGGTGTAAGATAAACTTGGCGCAACAGTCAAGACGGCATTAACATTTCAAAATCTTGAGTTTCAAAGGATGAAAAATAGCTTATCTATTTTGAGTCTCTTTGTTTTTAATAAAAGGATGGTTAATTACATCTCGCTCTCTCTCTACCAACCTTTAAGTACGTCTACTCACTCCATTATGAGACTTGAGGAGCAAATCGTACTTCAGGGGCAAAGATGAGCTTAGAGTTAAGGCTTTTCCAATCATTCGAATTCAAATCATATGTTCTTTAAACCTTCGATTAAAATCACTAAGGCATATAAGCGAAACAACTTGATTGAGCTAACACTTAACTTACCCACGAGGATATGAGCCACTCGGCCTACACCTTAGCAAATGGTTCTCGCATATAGCTAATCAGCTCACTCAAGCCGCACCTAACTAGGTAAACGCACTAACATCCACATAAAACTCACATTGGCACAAAAGGCAGGCATGTATCACGTCATCGTGAACGCATTCCAAGGCAACTATATGAGATGCAAGACTCAAGTCGTGGCCTATGGTTGCAGGACCTTGCTCTAATACCATCAATTGTAACACCCCCAGCCCCTAGGGCCAGGAGCGTTACGTTTTCTTAACTTCTTACTTAAATTCTGGGGTGAAATGGACAGAGTTTCCCCTAAAAACTGACCGTTTCTAAGCTAAAAGCCTTAGAATAAACCCCTGTAAACCAACGGAAGCGTAAAACATTTAAAAGAAGCTCAACAGCTACACGCCGGAGTTCATAACTCAACGAGCCACTCGCTCGGAGTACACCAAACAGAATGCTTCATTAATAAAGAGGAAATGAAAGATATAACTTAACGGTTCACACAATTGGAGTATTGGGGTTTATATCTCAAAACATAACTAGCTAACTAGATGGTGGGCTCATATGGCCATACAGAGCGACTTATAAACAATATGCATTACATGAGATAGAGTGCCTAGTTTATAAACAATTACAACTTAAGCAGCACAAAGCACTATTTTGTTTAACATGTAGGGCCAATTCAACACAAACACACCCGACGCCTTTCAAGCAAGGATGAACTCCATCTTGGCATAAATGATTGACTTCTACTTGCCATAAAGAAAACCTGGGGGGAAAAGGGGAAAGGAAATGGAGTGAGCCACCACATGCCCAGTGAGTGTTCCTCCACTCCTTAAAACAAAATCATTCACAGGCAATACTACTCATGCTAACCACGTATCAAGTATTTATGTATTACCAATCATCATATTAAGCAATGTGACACACTCGTAGGCTATTCACATGTCAAACATTCATTCATTCGAGAGAAAG